>CM060872.1:24657467-24707467 GCA_030737845.1 Acorus calamus | reverse complement strand
GTACTGATGTGTACTGTTAGTCTGTTCATCCTGGTTAACTTGAGAAGTTAAGGTCTAGGGCGTGGATGATATCAAAGTGTATGAATCACATTGATTTTTCATTTTCAGATGAGGATCAATATGCACCTTTTTTTTTTTAATTATTGTACTCCATTATTATTTTTGTTTTTTATTCGTAACTTATATGGCTTAATTTCTAATTATTAAGGAAACTTAGTCAAAGGTTTTGATGTGATCTTCACATTAGGTTTCCTATTGGAACAAATTAAATTTAAACATTCCAATTCTTGTATTTATGTTGCAACAAAATTTTTTTGAGGGAAACACCCTACATATAGGATCAAATTGTGACTTGCGATATGTTAATGTGAATTGTACAATATGTATTTATTCAAAGATATCACCAATTCTTGGACTTGAAATCATGCAAGAAACGATGAGGTATGATACTTGGAATTCACCAAATAAAATGGTATCACATGAGTAAAAGAGCGTGTTAGCTGTTCATAGCTACAGAGAATTGGTTTCCAGACTTTGCATCTAAAGAATCATGTGGCAGGCCTAGCCTAAAAGCATTAAGCATTAAAATATTAATTTTTTTTTCTTTTGTAGACTAATATACGAAATATTCTTTGAGTGCTTGTAAGTGTTGTTTTTAAAATGCTCATTACTGATTATTGCCATGTGAAATTTATAGGAAGTTCTGTGATTATATATGAACAATGTGACATATATGATATGTCAGATATTGTTTTTTTTTTTTTGCATTATTAGCTTGCCAGTATTTATTTGTTCCTGTGATGTTTTATAGGTTAGGTATGAACCACATTGTTCATGTTATTTTTGGTGCTCTGTCAGATGTGTTTCTTAAGTAAATGCTTTAAACTTTTCTGGTTATCTACATATGTTGAAATTTTTCCTCTGTTTACAGTATGAAAGCAATGCTCGTTTTGTGAGATGGTCAGACGGAAGTCTGCAGCTCTTAATTGGGAACGAAGTGCTTGACATTAATGTGCAAGAAGCACAACATGATCAAGCGCACCTTTTCCTTCGACATGACAAGGTGTCCTCTCATGCCTTTTGAGATATTTATGCCTTGAGGTTCTACTTTTTCACATATAATCTTGGTTTTGTACATTTTCTATTATCATATGGTTGAGTTGGGAAACCGTCGGAAATATGTTTTACCCCCTTTGCTTATCATTTGTTTTCCCTTTTAAATTAGAATTTTCTTGTCTAAAAATTATGGGTGCCTCCCTCCTTCCCTCCCTCTACATGTCAGAAGTGCTTCATGGTTCTATTATGTTAAAAGTGCATTTTGTTGCATTAACAAGCGCAGGGTATCTTGCAATCACAAGGGAGACTTTTGCGGAAAATGAGGTTTATGCCATCTTCTTTGACATCAAAGTCCCATCGGCTATTAACTGCTTTGGTTGATTCACGACATAAGAAGGTGTACAAGGTGAAAAATTGTATAACCGACATTGACCCGGAAAAAGAAAAGGAGGAAAAAGAAAAGGTATTAAGAATCCTTATCACTCATTGTCTGTTAATTTTCATTCATTGTGGCAATGTGGTGCATCATATCCATGTGATGTTTGTCACATCTAAAGCATATAAATATATAATTATAGTGCAAGTTTTTCTATTCCTTGATAAAATTTCATCAATATTAAAAAAAAAACCTTTATCTTCTGCAACTACTTTTTCAATAAATAAGGACCCCATCGTCTTGAGCAAGCATCTATTAAAATGATCTTTTGAAGATGCCGTTTAGATATTTGGCATCAATTAACAGATGTGTCATTAACAGTTTAATCAAATGCATATTATCATTGCTTGTAAAGAAGCTCATCTTTTTTCTTTTTCTTTTTTTTAAATCTCAAGATTCATTATTGCATCTATCTCAAAGACCCTTTTTTGTAATTTAATCCATGTACTTTTTATATAACTTATTAACTATAATTTTCTTCGCATGGTTTTATATTTCCTATTGGAAGTTTGAACTCAATTTGAGATTAATATAGGATTCAATTGGGCTTTTTTTTTCCAGTGTCAATTCAGTTGGTTTGTACTTTGAAAAGAACAGACCACCACACCCACGTAGGAAGACATTCATCTCTAAAGTTGCCCAATGCAATTTTTTTGCCACGCCTTCCTTGTATGTTATTCAAAGCTGTTCAAATAGTAAATGTTGAAGGAAGAGCTACTTTTATTATTATTGTTATTGTTATTGTTATTGTTATCAACCCGTAGTCACTGAATAAGTATTCTATAAATGTGGAAAGCATGAGCCATATCCTGTTGTGATTTATGGTATTGCTTGATGTATGAAAGTGAAGATTGTTTGATTGCTCGCATTCCTCATTTCTTTTCAATGAACTGCTCTGCTCCAATTCTCCATACAGGCTGAAGAACAAAGTATAAAAGCTCTCGAACTTATTCAGAAAAAACGGGAGAAGATGGACCAGAAAAATGCCTTACATTTTGACAGAGGTCGGCGTGCGTCTCAGACGTTCTTGGAAGATGCACTAGAAGAGGTTCAAACATTATTTTTGCTTCTTAGAGTCAAAGAGCTTGCATCAGCAAATTTTAAATGCATTCCAGTGGTCTTGTTTTCCATATTGTATTTTTCATTGATCAATGAATTTGTTTCAATTGCAACAGTGTTTTGAATATCAACTGGGACTTGTTTGAATTATACAAGTTTTTTGTGAGGGATAAGAAATAGTACACTTCACATGGAAATTAAAAACACGTTTTTTTTTTCCCTCAATGAGCCAAATAATTTTCAACCACATTCCCCTCACCATTCTCGAGTTGTTAATGCTTTTTTGGTTAATCATTGCTTCACTTGAGTCGATTATAGATACATGATGCTGTTTTATGCAAACTTAGGATGATGAGTATGATTATGAGCCTCATCGAGCATCATCTCGCCGTCGCTTTGAAGAAGATGTCGAAGTGGAGACACAGAGTGAGAGGCGATTAATTAATGCGAAGAGGGTAAGTTGAAATATTTTTTAAGCTACATCAGAAAACTTTTTATCAGTTCTTGACATAACTTGTTCCCGTGTTTTTTATTCTCTTAAAAATAATTCATTGATTATTCATAGCTTTGCAACTTTCCTTGGCTTCAGCAGTCTCATGCATCCAAAGATGTCCCACGAAAGACATCCTTGCCAGCTATCCGTTCATCCAGACGCCCAGTTGAGTACTCCGAGAGTGAGAGAGAGGAATCAGAATATGAAAGTGAGAGCGAGGAAGGTGAGAGGTTGCCATCGCGTAAACGGATGGAAGAACTGGAGCATGAAGAAGATGATGATGAAGAGCAAGAAGCAGAGGAAGCTGGAGGAGTGGATGTGGAATCTGAGGGTGATGAAGAGGAGGTATGCAACACAATTTACTGATTTTTCCTGGTCTTATATGTTTTCCCTTTCTTTATGAAATGAGTATATAACCATATAACAATTTGGGTACTAGGCAATCATACATTTCGGTTCATCGAGTGAACCACCCATTTTTAGAAAAAGCTAGACTATCAAGATCCGGATCTTTGAGGGAGGATTTTAATTATAAAAAAGAACAGCAGTTGTTTCCATCTAAAATGAATCTTCATTTTTGGATAGCTTGGTGCTACCGCCTTGGAACATATTTCTATGTGATAGTGTAACACATAATAATCATGTGATCCATTTTCAATACTTTACATTCTTGTCCTCATTATATTTTTATTATTACCAAAACACCATGAGTTGGTAGACTTAAAATCAACATTCAATTCCATCTTTTAGTTTTCCATGGGCTTTTAGTTTTACATTATGTTATTATCCTCATAGTGTTTTCATGATGACAGGGATATATCTAATCCAACAGTTATCTCAGTCTATTAATACATCTCCTTCTTTTTCTTAATTTTACTCTTTATGTTTGCCCTCGTTATATTTTCATGGTGCACATGAAGTTTCTTTGTGCTACCTGAGCAGTCTTTGATGTCATTTAAATAGTTGATACTCCTGGATGTGAGCTGGACTTTTGTGAACTTATTTCTTAATGCATTCCTCATTTGTGATATCTACAGTTTTCTATGAGAAAGCTAGCTAATGATGTCAAGGGTCAAGATCAGTATTTTTTCTATTAGTTGGCCCTTAATGTCCATTGACTGTGATATCGATGTCCATTACTCTAATGCGAGACAATGGAATTCTTGCTAGTCCCATGTCTTGGTAATTCATTTCTGTTGTAGACAATGGAAGAGGAATTATCATTCTATGTTGAAAACAATAGACAATTCTCATGCCACATACTAGTATCGTGGGCTGGGACTGTGGGGATAAAATATGCTTTCTTGTTGTAACCAAAGTTTTGAGAGATGAAAATAGTGCATCGAAAACTGTAATTATTCTGGCTTTCCCCTAGTAACTAGAGCTTCTATAGATGCAGATCCAGTCTATCTTTGTGGACAAGTGTTTTGTGAAATTTTTTTCTTTAATTTATTTATGTCACTTGCATCAGGAACCAAGACAAAAGAGTAGGGAAACCGCCAGAGGCAGCCTCAAGCGCAAGGGGATAGAATCAGATGAAGAGTCTCCACCAAGGAAGGCACCTACCCATCGCCGAATGGCAGTGGTATTTGATAGCGATGAGGATTGACAACTCTGGTTAGTTTCTCTCTGTTGGTAATTGTTAAAACATTATATTTACATCACATGGAGAATATCTTAGTTTGCCAAAACCTTGAGCAAGCATTCAATGCCAGTGTACATATAAAGGTTTATTTGTTTTTGACATGGTAGAAAATTTTAAGGTATATTAAATGGTTTCAATTTAATTTAAGGTCTTAAAGAATCTAGATGGGTAGTTGTTTATGTATTAAATGCTCACCTCCATTTGTGGTCTGTGAAGATCATGTCTTCCAATATTACAAATTCTGATCCCCCCCCCCCCCTCATGCATAGAAGTCGGATCAAATGTTTTTGTCACCTGATGTTGTTTATATAAGCTTTTTTTCTCTGTCACAAACGCAGATATTGAAGTTACTCAACTGAAGCGCTGGATGACTTGGTTGATGAATTCTGAAGTCGTCACATTCAGCAGCAGAAATGGCCCTGACAAAGCCACAACAATAGAAATACAGTTATCAGTCATGACTGTCATCTTCCATAAATTTTTCCAGATATGTGAATATCTTACACCTTTATTATCATCCTTCTTTTTATTTCCTATATCTCTCATCATTCAGAGTGTTTTTTCTATATTTAATATTGCACCTTAAACAGAGTAAGCTCCAGAATTTGGATTCGATTTTCAATAGTAAAGGAACTCAATTTAGTTTGATATAGTGCAGTTTGATTTGTTAGCTCAAGTTCTACATTATTTGTCATGCAAGTTTATCACAGGTGTGCCTGCCTTGAATATTCAAATTTGTAAGTTTTGTGTGGAAAAAATTTATATGCCCATTAGTAGGAAATTTTCCTGATAGTAGGCATTGTTGAGTAATATTATTGTTAGCAAGTGTCAAATTAAAAACTTCATGTACTTAATTTCGTAATTGAATGGCCTAATCATGATATGTTCATTAAATGCTTTATAAACATAAAAGCTCCATGATTTAAAATCTTTTGAGCGGTTGAAGATCAATGGTATATTCACAAACTGTCAATGTTAAGAGAATCTCTAAAAAACCCTTTATTGTTTTTCTACGTTGTGGGGAGAGTTGCCTTTAAGTAGTTATTTTCTTCTTGTCATTTCAAAAACTTTTTCATTCTTACTTATCTTCATTTAAAATGATCAAATATCTCAAGTCATATCTATAAATGTGGAGGCTTCGTCCCCTTTGGATCTATCCAAGCAAAGTACAAAAAATGAGGGGGGGGGGGGATATAGTCATTTTGTGATGTAGGGAATGAATGTGGCTCCCCATCCATAGGGAGTGTATTAAGTAAAAATGTAGTGAGGGAGGGGTGTAGGGAGACCGTTGGAGTTTAGTTTTAAGAGATTTGACTCTCTATATGAATAAAAAAGTGGTATAGGGAGGTTTTTGGAGATGCTATTGTATTGACGCACACCTTACAATCTTTTTTGCACATTTGGAAGCAAATACATGGTTTCTCTTTGATAAAGAAAGGTATTCATTTTAATATATATATTTATTATATTTTAAAAATAAATATTTTATTAAACAAATATATATTTAAAAAAAATCAAAATATGTTGCGCCTTGTAATAACTGTGACTATCGGAATGACTTCTTTTTTCCTGTGTGACTAAGGCTTCGTTTGGAAACCCATATTGAAATGTAATTTTTGAAATAAAACTGTTTTTTAAAGATGATTTTGACATTGACCTTTATTGGGATGTTTTTCTTTTAATTCAGGAATCATGTTTTTTTGTTGGTCACAGAAGCTGCTTTTCAATATTTGAAAGCAGGTTATGTTTGACTTGCAAATCCGTGTTTAGAAAAAGTAAACATGTCAAATGACTCTAATGCTCCTATCCCCTTCACATAAAACCCTCATGAGCAACAAATGCCCATCTTGATTTTCTAGGGTTATCATTCATTTGAATTCTAGGGTTTTTGAATCCATGATGGCGCAATCGACATTGACGGGCAGGGCGATGGTTGTCGGGGACTACATATTTGGGCTGCAGATAGGGTCGGGGTCGTTCACGGTGGTTTGGCACACGAGGCACGGAGTGAGGGAGACGGAGTTCACGGTGAAGGAGATCGTCACGGAGAAGCTCGGGAAGAAGCTTCAGAACAGCCTCCTCTCCGAGATCTATATATTAATGAAGATCAATCAGCCCAACATCATCAGATTGTATGACATGATTGAGGTCCTAGTAGAACAAATGAACCAACAAAAAAAAGCGCCAAAGAGGAGAGAGAGAGGAGTGGTTAGGGAGTAATTAAAGGGGTGTTATTTTGATTATTTATGAGGGGCACAATGGACATTTTGCAAAAGACATGGATTTCAATGGGGGGCTTTTGGAAAACATACATTGGGAGCTTTTTAAATAACGGCTTTCGAGACATGAATTGACTAGAATCAATGGGATAATTTTCAATTAAGCCAACCTGTTTGACAACCATTTCACTGGTTTTTGACCAGCCGAAAATCAAAATATGTCCGGAACGGGTTTCCAAACGGGCCCTAAGACACATTGATAGGATTTTTTGTAAAGAAGGAAAAAGTTTCCCTCGTAACAAAATTCATAAAAGCTTCCTAACACAATGTATATTAGGACTGTGTATATACTATGATCCCATACGAATGTGATCGTAGTGATAAAATCGACACTGTCCTCTATGATTTTCGGGTTCCATACTTGCTGCTCACAAGTGAAAAATAATGGTCTAAACTATTCTATGAGTTAGTTCTAGTGAGTTCTGATAAAAAATTTCACTCATGCTATCCTAACTCTAGTATTTGCAGTGATCTCTCTCGTATTAGCAGAGGTCAGATACCCTAAAATGTTAGCTCACTATAAAGCATGTGTGTGAGAAAGTCATTTTAGTCATTCACCCATATAATTAGGTGTCACACACACACACACACACACACAAATCTGGTAGAACCTCCCCATCACGTGATCCAAACTCACCACACTTTCTATTGCAACCATAATTCTAGGTGTTCATCATCTCCCCTTATATGCCACTCTCTAGTCTATAATCACCATCACTTCCACTAGTCAAAAAAACAAAAAAAACTCCACAATGTCCACCCTCCTCATCATCCTCACCACACTGATCCTCACCACCCTCCTCTACCTCCTCCTCCGCCAACCCACCAAACCCAGCCGTCTCCCGCCCGGCCCGAAAGGCTGGCCCGTACTCGGCAACCTCCCCCAACTGGGCCCGAAACCCCACCAAACCATGGCGGGCCTGGCCCGCAAATACGGCCCGCTCATCCATTTAAAACTGGGGTCGGTTCACGCGGTGGTCGCGTCGTCGCCCGCGACGGCATCGCTGTTTTTGAAGACCCACGACGCGAACTTCTGCAACCGGCCCCCGAACGCGGGCGCGAAGCACATGGCGTACGACGGGCAGAGCATCGCGTTCGCGCCGTACGGGCCGAGGTGGCGCGCGCTCAGGAAGATATCGACGTCGCATTTGTTGTCGCCCAAGGCGATTGATGAGTTTCGGCATGTGAGGGGGGAGGAGGTCTCGCGCATGGTCGCGGCTATCTTAAAACAGGCATTACTATACTACCCATTTTGAATTCTGGTTCAATGTAGTCTTAAAACCTATAAAAAATCGATAATCGATCAACCCACCGATTAAATAATTGTTACAATATGAGATCTAATGAAGAGTTTTAATTTTATATAATAAAATCATAGAATGATATTAAATAAAAACTTAAAAAGTATAAAAATTAAGACTTTGATTCTTAATTTTTAGAATATATATTTTACTTTTATAAAAATGCATGAAATGTACATTTTTATAAAAACAAATACATATGAAGAGTGCATGTAAGGCTCTGACTAGGACTCTCTCTGACATCATACTTTAAAAATTAGTTCTAAATGGACCCAATTTGAATTGGAATGCGAGTTCTAAATAAAAAATGAAAAATTTTACACTTACTAGTCTTTTTGACCATCCAAAACGCAGATCACACATATTTTTTTATTTATTTAAAGATAGTAAACATTGTCTGATGTATATGCTTTGATATAAAAAAAAGTGTATACTGTTCCATTTCGATTTCAAATGAATGAAATAATTTTTTGTAATTGTAGGAAAAAATTCATTGGATTTCTAAAGATATATAAAGTATGAATTATGATATGCTCGGTCCATTTTGCAGCCCAGCCTACAGGTTCATGCATTCTGATAGCATAACATATACTGCGTTATCAATAATGTATGGTGTTTTAATAGTGTACCACAAAAAAAAAAAAAACTTTAAAACGAAAAAATATACTATTATATATGATATATATACATCATTTTATATATCATAATAATATATATTTAAAAGGAAGTGCATGATTTTTTAAAAAAAGCAGACATCATTTTCCATGTAATACTGTATTTTAGACTTAAAAAAAAGATGAATGGATGCAGACGGTGCGATCGGCGGAGGGCGGCGGAGGAGTGGACGTAGGGAAGCACCTGAACGTGTGCACGGCGAACGCGATGACGAGGGCCTCGCTGGGTCGGAGGCTGTTCGCGGATGGCGGTGAAGGGGACAGAGAAGCGACCGAGTTCAAGGAAATGGTGGTCGAGCTCACAACGCTCGCGGGCGCGTTCGTGCTCGGCGACTTCATCCCCTCATTGGGTTGGTTGGACCCGCAAGGGGTCATCGGGAAGATGAAGCGCGTCGCGAAGAGGTTCGATGGATTCCTCGATCGCATCGTCGCAGAACACAAGGAGAAGAAGGAGAAGGATGATTTCTTGAGTGTGTTGTTGAAGTTGAGGGAAGAGGAGGGGGGTGGTGGTGATGATGGGGAGAGGCTCACTGATGTTGAGATCAAGGCTCTTCTCCTGGTAATTTATTTATGAGTGTTGTTCCATAGTTTTTTTCTCACTTCCTATTCTTGTTTTACATGCGTCTTAATGAGGTATATGTTTCAATAGAATTTTTTACATTTCTGATAAAATGCATCAATGCAATTTATTGGAGTATATACAGATATACTTTATTTTTTTTTATAAAAGAGTATTATCTTAAAAAAAAATTTAAACACGTGTAAACAGGTATTGGAGATTAAAAAAAGGTTGCACGTAACATTATCTTTTACTTTTTACTTGCTCTCTCCAACTTTGCTGCATTTTTTTCATTTTTTTTAACAGTTAAAATGATTTTGAAAATTTTTTCAAAGCTCATCCTGACATGGTTAGGACACCCCATCCTGGGTGAGGGGATGTAAGGTTAAATCCTGTCACAGGCAGGAGAGAGAACAAAAAAGGACCCTTTGAACTGTGTGCTTGTAGACTATACCCACCATCTGTATCGTCTAGTTAGGAGGACCTATGTAAAAAAAAACTCTAAATTGATTATATGATTATCATTGTTAACAATATTTTATTTAATAAATTTAAAGTTCGTTTTTATGTGTTGTTCATGTGATACATGATTTATATCATTATTAACAATATCATTCTCGTCCTATTTGTTGTTTGTTATTGTTTATGTCACATGTTTTATGTGATGACAATGTTCAATAATTCTTTTGAATACCCAATTGTGTGATACATACAAAGTATAAAGCTCACATGTTTGAAACTCCACAGGATCTCTTTGTGGCTGGTACCGACACATCAGCGAGCACGGCGGAGTGGGCCCTAGCCGAGCTCGTCCGTCACCCAAGCATCCTCCGTCGGGCCCAACAGGAGCTAGACTCCGTGGTGGGCCGGGACCGTCTCGTATCTGAGCCCGACCTGGCCCGTCTTCCCTTCCTCCAAGCCGTCATCAAGGAGACCTTCCGCCTCCACCCGTCCACGCCCCTCTCCCTCCCCCACATGGCCACCGACGATTGTGAGATCAACGGCTATCACATCCCGAGCGGCTCCACCCTCTTTGTCAATGTGTGGGCCATCGCCCGTGACCCAGATGTCTGGGCCGACCCATTGGAGTTCAACCCGGCTCGGTTCCTCTCCGGTGGGCCCAAGGCCCACGTGGACGTGAGGGGAAACGATTTCGAGGTCATTCCGTTTGGATCTGGCCGTCGGATATGCGCGGGGATTAATCTGGGCCTTCGGATGGTGCAGTTCATGACGGCGACGCTCGTGCACGCGTTTGACTGGGCCGGGCCGGATGGGCTGGACCCGGAGAAGATTGATATGGAAGAGGCATATGGGCTCACCTTACAGCGGGCCGTGCCGCTCCGGGCCCGACTTACGCCCAGGTTGGCGTCGCATGTGTATCGGGCTTCCTGAGTTATTGGGCTTTATAAAGGCCCGTGGTTTTTGTGATTTGAATAAGCTTTCCATACATGGACGGCCTCTTATGCCCATCCTTTGCTGCTCTCCTTTTTCTTTCCCTGGTGTTAATGTGTAATATAAATGTTGCATGGAAGGTGGAATGTATTTCACTACTTTATTTTTTATGGTTTATTAATGGTTGATGATATTATATCTTTTGATTTTATATGATCATAGATTGATGCTCTGAAAATGGTAAAAATGAGAGGTTTGGTTTGATTTAATCTCTTCATGGCAACTAATAGGGTAACCAAGTAGCAAGAACACTTTGTAGTTTAGAGGTGGTCCTATGGCCGTCTATACATTTAGTGGAGTGTATACTGTTATTAACACACACTCCACTAATGCAATGTACACAAATTTTTTATTTATTTATTTTTTTTAAATAAAATGATTTGTTTATATTTATATTCATTTTTTTAAAATGGTATATATTTTATGAGGTTAATTAGTATAAATTTTACAAAAAAAAAAAATAGTTGAGAACTATAGACGGATCTAAATGTATTTTCAATAGAATAACATGTGGGAAGGGGTAAACAGGCTAAAGTCTCTCTTGTATTTTTTATTTTTTTGATGGTTTTTTGGCCCCCTGTTTATGCTGGGGCTCTATTTTAAACTATTGTTAGTTCGTTGAATATATTATCTAGATAGCAATTATCTACCCGTGTCCTTTTAAAAAGTTCTATTTTTATTTGTTGTTGACTTTTAAAACGGAATAGAAAAAGTGAATACAGAACTCAACAAATGCACGTCTGTTCAGTAGATCTGGACCGTCCAAACGATATATTGTAAAGCCAGAAATTGGGGTCTATCTGATCACAGAAGCTCCATCGATTTGACGGGCCTATCTGATCATAGAATGTCAGCTCCATCGATTGGACGGTTCTAGTAGGTTTAAGAAGAATAGAAGTTCATCTAAATCAGCGGCCCTGATATCATTCATCATAATATCCACTCAAAAACATTTGATTTAATTAAAAATAAATAAAAAGTCCCCATTTTTCGAAATTAGGGTTAGGGTTTCTTCATCAAAATCAAATCAATCAATTACGTGATGTGTTCGAGAAGATGAGGCACCTTGAGACCCCCCTCTCGATCGTGCCGTCCGCGGCGGAGATCCTCTCGGAGGTGGCGACCGCGGCATCGTCTGACGGCGGAGGATCGGCAGCGCCGTGGATCGCCGGGTGCGGCACTGTGTGGTACAACCTGGCCCTCATCGTGCCGTCGGCGCTGTTCGTTGGGTTCCTGGCGTCGCGAGCGAGGAGGAGCTTCTCGAAGCTGTACCGTGGGCGGTCGCACATCACGATCGCCTACTATGGCCTGCTCTGGCTCGTCAGCCTCCTCAACCTCGCCTGGTGCGGTCTCCAGGTGAATTCGTAAGCTAGAGTTTTGTTTGAGATGAACTTTGGTTGGTGTTTGATTTGGTGCTGATGTTTCAGTTCGGGGACATCATTCTGTGTTCTTCCTTACAAATTTTGGTTCTTGATGCATATTCAATGCAATTCAACTGAAAAATCTCATAAATTTATTTGTGTGCGTGTATTTACATTTCAAAAACTTGCCAAAAAATGTACATTTCGAAGTGTAATTTTATAAAAATGTGTGAACTTTAAATTGTTTATTAATTGGTCTCTTGTATGATCCTCAGTTTCGTTTGGTTACTAAAAATGCAAACATGACATGCCATTATTGACTTTTGATGAATGATGAAAGTTTCTTTGTATGAATGTATAATATCCACATATAAATACATTGTGGGTATTAATTGGTCTCTTTTGTATACTCCTCTGTTTCATTTAGTTTACTAAAATGCAAACTCGACCTGCCATTATTTTTATATTTATTGGTATGACATGCTATTATTGACTTACGATGAATAATGAATGTACCTTTGTATGAATGCATAATATCCATATATATACATATATCCCTTTTGTGGAAGTGCCTCTCCCCACCCAAAAAATAAATAAAATCACAGTTGACCCCATTGACAAATGTTCTGGGTGTTTCCCTGCTAATACTCGTTGCAAGCTTACTTTTTTTTTTTTGCATCTTGTCTGTGCCTCAATCATGTAAGAAATGCAGGAGATATCTAAATGCTTCAGATTTTCTGTTGTCCTTTGATATTTATTGTTTACTATTTGGTAATTTGAATCACACTTGTTTATATTTTGGCTTGGTTTAGGCATGGCATTGTACGCCGGGGAAGGAATTGGGTTGGAATCTTTTGTCTTTGTTTACAACAGCGGGGATGCTGTTTCTGGAGATTACTTTGCTGACCTTTTTACTTCAAGGAAATGATGTAAGTGGGGTTGAAGCTTTGGCACGGATGTTTCTTGTGTCAGGTGTTGTTGTTGCGGTGGATTCCCTGCTTAAGGTATTTCTTTAATCTGTAATGTATCGTTTATCACTGTTCCGTTGTTTACTGTTCAAGGGGTCAATAGTGAATTATTGATGTAGGTTAGTTCCAAATAGATGATAATCACTTTTGCTGACAACTCCCATTTGAGCGTTGTAACTTTCTGGGAATGTTTGTTTGAGTATGGTTAAAAGTTTTTTGGTATCTGGTTACACCTGCACTGTTTCTGGCCTTATTAGGATGACATGTCATCTATTTTGTCATCGTAATTACTTATAGCTGTGAATTCCCAGGCAAATTAACTATAGCTATTAAAGAAACTTAAAGTTGCTTCTTGAAACATATATATTGGATGCAAGATAGTTTTAGATCCTGCCAGAAGTTTTGCGTGCAACAGGATACATAATATATGTTGTTGTGGCCCATTAATTTGTGTATAATTTCGCTTTTGTTTGAGTATCATTGTTTCATCACCTTCCTCCTCCTTCCATGACCAACTTTTGCAGGTAATCTACGTATTTGGCTTTGGAGTTCCACTTTTCATAGACAACAGTGAAGAGACAAGCAGAGTGAAATGGGGCTTGTGGATTGTCCACAAACTACTGCTTACGGTGGTTTATGGCTTGATTTTGTCCATGTACCATACAAAGTGGAGAGAGAAACTTCCAGGCATATTTTCCGTCCATTTCTCTGTACTTGTGTTTGCTCTTGAGTATCCACAGGATCAATTAGATCCATTTCACATTCTTGTTTCCCATCCTCCATGCAGGGAGACAAGCATTTTACAAATACATAGTGGCGATATTCTCACTGAATGCACTGGAATTTCTTGCTTGCATGCTCGTGGGAAATGGAGCTGCATTCGGATTCTGGTAAACCATTTAGTACAAAAATATTTAAGCTTTCATAAGTTTGTCAACTTAAAACATCCATTAGCTAATATTTTGATTTTTGTCAGGTTATACAATTTAACAACCGTATGCTATCACGCCCTCTACCTTCCCCTTCTGTATGTTATGTTTTTAGGAGATTTTTTCCAGGTTATCCTCATCTCTCAATCTAAGCAATTTTTTTGGGCTAATGTTTCTTGATTGGGATTTTCTGAGTGAATTATATACTTAGTCTCAGAAATTCAATCCTTGTGGATTGCTGTCTCTAATTGAATTAGGCACATAAAGGTGCCTTATTCTTATGGAGAATCTTTCCATGATTCAAATTGATCTTGGCTCATTGGTGTACACTTGGATTTTTGTTACAGGAGGATGACTTCCATCTGGAGAATGTATACTACTCTGAGATGAAAGACGCCGGGTTCTTTGATGAAGATTGGGATTGATTTTTCTGATCACTGCAACATCTCCGAACTAGCCTGCCGATTTTTTTTTAATCTTTGCAAATAGGAGCTTTATAGGGCTTTGTATATGACTCTGTTTCTGCTTGAGAGATGAAGAGGATTATTACATTGTACAAAGAAAGTATGTCAAACCAAATGTTACCGTTTTCAATCATTAAGACTGTTCAAGGCAGATCTAAATTTTTGTTGTGTGGTTCAATCAGTCTGTTTTGGTAAAACTTCTTGGGGCAGTTATTACAAACCCATCAACTCCTCAACCCACCCCCTTTTAATGTTTATTTTTTGTTACCCTAACCCACCCCCTTCTCCGCCTCCGGACTTTCCCAATCTCTTCCACCTTCTTCAAAACCTTCTGCACCAAAAAGGCAATGTACCTTCGCAAGTGGCCACTGGAGGCCATCACCGCCCTTGTCGTCGATTTGGACAAGGATCACCACGGCATTGTTCCCCTGTTGGAGGTGGACGACAATCAAGTCAAGTCGTCGGAGGCTTTGGGGCTAGCTTCCATGGACGGATAGATTGAGGATGAGCTAGGGTTAGGGATTGGAGGAAGGGAGAGTGAGACTGTGGGAGTCAGGGTTGGATTCAATGACCGGGGATAGAGCGGGGCTTTGGTTTTTGTAGGGGTGGAAATGGCTTTGGTTTTTGTAGGGGTGGATATTTTGGGAAGACGGGGGAGGGAAGGAAAGAGAGACGGGGTGGATTGGGATAACAAAAAAAACATTAGAAGGGGTGGGTTGAGGAGTTGATGGCGTGGTAATTACTGGCCCCAAACTTCTTTATGTAAAATGTTTTATTTATTTATTATTGGGTATTGGGGTGCATTTCTTTTTATGAAAAATTGAAAACACTCGTATAAATTGAATGCATATAATTTTTTTTTTCATAATATATTAATTGTCGAAGACAAGACAACTAAAAATGAAGATTACAAAAATGATCTCAGCCTTATCTTTATTAAGGTTTCGGCAGCATTAGGGGTGTGTGTTTTCAAATACACTGTTATCTCAAAATATGGTATTTGCTTTACTGTATGTTAAGGTATCAACCCCTCTTTAGGTGAAAAAAAGAACATATCATATGCCTCGAAAACTATAAACGAGGTATATATTTCATTAGTTGAAGCATATACATCATTACCACTTATTCACATTTTCTTTCAATGGATCCATGGAACAAATACATCATGAACCGTATATGCATTTTTCATAAGCAATTTTTCACATTTTTCTTACAATGGATCCATGGAATAAATACATCACGAACGTATATGCAATTTTCATAATATCATATATCTTATTAAATGAGATTTATTATTTTTAAAAAATTTAAAGCATGCACAAACTGCACACAAGACTACCCTGCGAATTGTTCCTAACATTATTCAAAAAAAAAAAAAAAATTAAATGCCCTGTATTGAAAAATACATTATATCATAAGCAGGGTATCAAGTGGCTGTCTTTTCTTAACTCTTCACTATATATGGAGATCATTAAAAAAAATATACACACAACAACAATTGGTTATAAATTTTTTGATAATCATTTAGCAAAGAACGGTGTGTATAAAATACATACACAAAGCACCCTTTACAAATATCAACATGCCTGCATATACTTCATTAACTTTTACAAATTTGTAATTGTATAATCCTAAGTTTTAATAGTGGTGATGATGATGATGATGATGGTGTTTAGGGAGTCTAGGCAGAAAACTCATTTTGTAAGCTGCATCATCTTCATGATTTCAAAGGGCCACAAGCAACAGCTCTCCCTGCATATCCTCCTCCTTGGTAAGGCAGTGTTACTCTCATAACGCCTAGAATTTTAATCTTCATGTATATTCACCGGGTATTCTTTCTCGAACCCAAGATAACAATCTGACACCAGAATCAGCTTCAATTCCTGTATCACAAAGTCACAATTCAAGCGGGTTAATATTTTGGATAGCCGAGCAATGACCAATGATTCACTTTTTCTTATTAATCCTGTTTCTTGACAAGACTTCCCCTGGAGAAGCGTGTTCTATATTTTAATTTGCATTCGACTAAAAATACATCTCTGCAATATATGATGAGATTTTGGTATGGTGAAAATAGGTGATATTTGACTGGATTATTTGGATGATCCTACCCAATCTGAAATTTGAACCATGATTTAAAGGGTCCATCAGATTACTACAATATATTTTATTTTAAAAAATCTGAGAAGAAAATCAGCAGGAAAATTGCAATTTTTTTAATTACAAATTCAATATTGCTGAAGTCTACAATATATAAGTAGATTAACCTCTATCAAAAAGCAATAAACACACTCACCTGGGCATTTGTTGGTGATGAAGGCAACTCCATGTGGGTAACCAAGCGGTTAGAGAAACTCACTCTCTTCACAGCATATAATTCTGATGTAACAACATTTCCCAAAACCAACCACCATGCCTCGTCTTTCACCTGTACATGACAAAAACCAATCTGATGAGAAACTACATACTTCGACATATTCATGAAATAGTTTGGTCAGTGACCAAATGTGGAGTATGATGAATGTATGCGTGTAGAAATAATGAATAATGCAAAGTTTAAACAACATTAGATAAGTACTTGCCTTTGGGAAACGAGGAGTAAAAGCTCTGGATCTTTGTTTCTGATTAGTCTTTTCTAACCTAATATAATAAAGGGGCCTTGGAGTGTTCATCATCTCTTCTCTGAAGCTTCAACCTTACGATGACACGTGGAAAATGTTGCAGATCCTGTTAAATTAAAGAACCACGACTAATTAATGAGCAGATCAGCAAGTGCTACCAAAAGTAAAGCTCATGAAAGACCAACCTAACATGAATGGGATTAAGAGAATTGTACAAAGAGAATACATTTGTGAGATGAAAAATTGTGAGAGAACTATACAAAGAGAATATTAAAGATGTGAATGGAAGATGAGCACTAAAGATGTGAACGCATAAATGAGTTCACACATAGCTGTGTTACCAAGCTATTTACCTCAGATAATCGTGACATAGGAGCGTCCCGCAGCAATAACTGCAAATCCTTGTGAAGATCCAAAAGCTGTTGCACATTTGAGATACCTTTTTTGTTCAGAAAACTTAGAAGATCATCAGTCATGCAGGGCAACATCCATAGGGGAGAATCTCTTTCAAACCACAAACCCTGTAAAATATAAAATTACTGTGACACTTGAAAGAAATCAACAATGGAAATTTTGAAGTGTAGATGGGAATGAAAATCACATAATTTATTGCAAGCAAAGCTGCATGTATAACAGGATTACATTTGTACACATTGATGCAACAATCAATCTAGTTAGCAAGGCAATCAAAATTCTTTAGGCTGAAAAGGTCTGCCCATACACCATAAATTCCAGACTTAAAAATTATTTTGAAATAAAAAGTGGGATGTCCACCAGAATCATTAACCCCTAGTTTGGGGTGGGGAATAACCCAAAATAAGAGAAAGTAGACAACAAAAAAAAATTGTTTGTTTGCAATAATAAACTCTCATAGCTATGCCTCAATAAATTAGCCTAAGCTATGCTAACTATTCTAAGGGGAGGTTGGAATTGCTTATTAATGCTATCAATACTAATGGATAAAAATAACCCTCTATGTCATTTTAAAAAAATTATCACACCTAACACCTAGTACTCTCACCCATGTCCCAAAAACACGTCACTTCTATTATATTACATACACTTCTCTCCCACACAATCCCAAACACAAACCATATATGCAAAGGTATAGTTGTAATTTAAAAGGCCATAAACTATTATCCATATTTTATCCACCACTTATAATCACTTTATCCGGTGTGAACCAGATAACAAAAAGGTCACTTTATATTTCCCACAAAAAAAAGTTTATTCTTCATAGATCCTGGTATAGCTATCAGGGGTGATTAATTTTATGTCACACCCCAAACGAGAGGTAAAAATATAAGATTGTGAAGGGTAATATTGGACCATGCACAAGATAGTTCAATACAAGATGATTTTTTTATAGGTCAATTGGGACTAGAACTCATGACCTCTTGTTTGCAAATTCTCTTGTCAGCCACAGGTACAAGCCCCCAGTACCACATGATTGTTTATCAAATATGAGCACTTTTTAGATAAAATTAGGAATTGAAAGAAAGTCCATCAGATGTCCAAATAAAGTGCAAGGCACACCTGCATGACCATTTGCAGAAGATGCATACAGGTCAATGTGCTTGAAAGCCAACCGCTGTTGGCACATATGTCTATCATAGCTTGGATAATTCGTATACTTTGGTCAAGAACTGACTTCAAATCTGTGATATAGTCACTGCTTGGCAACTCTAATTGTGAAAAGTGCGCCTGAGACACCAGATATTAATAATATTTCAGATAAAGATGACAAAAAGTACTTAATTTGCAAATTTATGTGAAGGATGGTAGTATGGTACTAACCTGAAAAAGTAGATTTGCTTTCACATGTGGATCATCAAGGCGATGCTTATCAACAGTATATGGAACTCTTTGAGATAATGCTTCATTGATATTCTCCTAAAAGAATGACAAAAAATCATGAGAACTGAGAAAGCCAGAGACAGTTATATAATGTCCCAAGTCACACACATTTCAGCCAAATAGCCTAAGCATTGTGTCATGCATGTATAAACTGCAAACTTATGTCCGTGTGGATTCGTTTCATGCATGCATAGGCAGCACGGAAAAGTGATTTTAGCAGTAAAAAATGACCAGTAGGCCATGTACCAGAATGCACATCTAGGAATTGAAATTGAAGCGGCTTTGATGTAACATACTTTCCACTGAACTAACATTATATTTTTTTTCATTCCATTTACCCCTCTAAAATAAACTATATAATGAACAATTTTCTCAAACTAAAAAAAAAAAAAATCGTTTCATTTAACTAAGCTAGGAGAAAATTCACCTCGTTGTGTCGCACAGGAAGTTCATCATACTCAGAAGCACCAGAAAGAACGTGCAGGAAAACCTAGAATGTACATTATAAAAGGAAGACAAAATAGGACATTAGAGTATGCGGGCTATTTAATAATGGACAAAAGGAACTCAATGGTTCAACAGGGAACATATGGGCCTTACTTCCAGGGAAGTATTTGGACCTATATTGGAACCAAACATTGAGACTGTCAAGTGGTGGAGGTAGTATTGAGATGCTATAGAACCCAGCATCAAAGGCTCCACATTGTTATCTTCTATTTTGATGCATCCACTGTCTTCCAGATCTTCGAACGTATTTTCCACCAGTCTGCTCATATAAAAGGATAAAAAAACAGTTCAGCTGGGGAAATAGAAAAAAGGAACAGAGCCCTTTGTAGTTGACATATTACCTTGACAAGTAAGAATTTAGAGTTTCAGTGTCCGTGTCCTCTAAACCATAGTAGCCGGGATTCACAACCTAACAATGAAATCCACAATTATGAATCTTCCTTGAATAATATATATAACTTCACTGGCACCAAGAAATGAACTAAATGATACAATGACTGTTCATGGAATATAAAGTTTCTTGTCCAGGGGTGCAATGTAAAGTAATTGAAAATTCCACATATTACCCATATTAAAAGAACCAAAAAAGAATGATGAAATACAAACCAAACTCAAGATAGCCAACTAAAATGTCAGAAATCTAAATATTATTGCATAAAAAGCAGGGTTTTGTCACTTATCAAAGTATATTTCAAATATTTGCAGCAAGCTTTATGGATTTTATCTTATTTCTAACTAATTTATAAGCAGAACTATTTTCCAGCATTGAATTTTTCATTTAATTAGTTGGTTAGACTAAATTCTTTTCACCAAGAAGCAAGTTATTCAATGCATACAAGTACACAAGAAAAATGGAAAGATATGCAATTAACGGATGACTACGACACAAGTAACCATAACGTATTCATAAGTCAATTTATGAGTAATTAAGTTTTAAAGCTGCACTCCATATACACCGCAGGAGATCAAAGCCAAGAGCATTAACCTGTATTTATCAACTTAAATGTCCCACAGAAATTCAGTTTGAGAGGAAAAATACTAAGACAAGGATAAATATGGAAACTAAACAGCTTATTACACACATTATGAACCTTTTGACCATAGATTCCATAACATCTTTGGCAGCAGTGGAACCAAGAATGCAGCGAACTTCATAAGAAAATTATGGATGCTAATTCCAACAAAATCAGGATAATACCAGTCGACGAAATAGGTACGTCCATGTCAGATAGTGCACTGCATCCTCTTTATGGCAAATTGTGCCAGAAACAATCTCGGCATTGATGTGATCATGCAGCTGCTCTCTCAGGCTGCTTTCCACCGGGAATGGTTCATAAAGGAACTGCAGTGAGAAGTGAACTTCTTTATCAAAATGTTTCACAAAACAAAACCCTCATGTGTTCAGTTTATTCTTTTAACCTTTTTATAAAAACTCTTTTTGGGTTCATGAACAAGAATGACAGCTTTTCCATGCTGGTCATATTGTGGACGGCCTGCACGACCCATCATTTGCAAGATATCTGTAATTGGAAAGTCAACATATCTCTTGGCTTTTCCATCATAATATTCTGTCCCCTGCACCAGCAATTGAAATTTAGTCCATCAATAGACTATGGGTCTCATTTTAAAAAACGAGAAAAGTTGAAATGCAGGCCTCTGTCACCTTAATAATAACCAAATGTGCAGGAAGGTTAACACCCCATGCTAATGTGCTAGTGCATACTAAGACCTATCACATAATTCGTTAAATTAATAGTCAGTAAACAAAAAAAAATGTGAAATTCGGAGGTCAAATTTATAAATTGAAGAAAGGAAAAAATGGAAAAGAAACCTGAATCTTATTGTTTGCAAAGAGTTCCTCAACAATGGATCTATCCCGCTCATTCAATCCTGCATGGTGCAATCCAATGCCAAATTGCAGAGTATGTCTCAGGTTGTTTTCAGTGACCTGGGATAGGACCATCTCCAATGCTTCTTCCGGCATATTCAGAAACTGCCTTGGATGTTCATCTGAGGCTGCAAACTGCAACATATTTATGCTAAAAAGATTACCATTTGGAAACAACAATAAGTTTGGAAATCCAATCAGATGGATGCCTCTACCTGAATAAGATCAAGCGCAGTCAATCTCGTCTGACGACGAGATGAGACAAAAATGAGAACAGGCTTTAAAGGTGAATGGGTGCATATTGCAGCATATGCAGGTTTGTTCATGCTGTTCATTCTTGGACAGTAGAACTTTCCAGGGTATCCCTATTTATGAAAATATGGCATTCAAAAATTCATCAGAAACCTTATTATGTAACCTTCCACAGTTGTAGACTTAATAAGATTGAAGATTTCAATACAGAGACCCAATCTATCCCTTTAGTTCGCATCAAATGAAAATCTTACACACAGAAAATATGCTTGTAGTTTGCAAGACCAGTTAAAGAGACATGCATTCACCTACCTGGATATGGACTTCCAGAGGTACAGGTCTCACACTAGGCTTAAAATTAAATAACCCGATTTCTCCAACACCCAGCCAATTAGCTAAATCACTGAAGAAGAAAATAAAGCAAAAAGAGATGCCAGTCAAAAGAAGAGAAAATCCATCTATTTATAAGCTTGTAATTAAATCAGCCAAGGAATTGGACAATTATTTTAGAAATGACCAAGCCATAGTTTTCATTGATGGCTTCCCCGCTCAAGAAGAAGAATAAATTAATTCAGTATGATGAGAAGCTATATTAATAGTTTAAGGATACAACCCCAAACAAGCTCAACTACATGGTTGTTCCTCTAAAGCCAGATTGGTATCGATTTGTAAAATGTAAGTTGTGATTATTACATAGAATTTAACTTCTTTAATTCTGCCACTACCCTTTTCTCTTGCTGATGCAGATGATAGTCAGAGACAAATGCAATAATATGAGGATCCATCTGCTCCTCTATCCTTTTTTTAGCTTACATATGAGGTATGTTAATTTCAATTTTAGGAAATTAAAGAGCCATAATATGCTTATAATTAATCAGGGGTTGTGGAACTATATGTCCCATTTTGAAGTCCTACAGGCCTTCAAAGTATCAGTCACTTTAAGGATAGGATCAAGTTTTCAAGTGTTTTTTCAAACCTTATCAACAAGGCTTAAAAGTATTCGGACTTCATACAATTTTCCATATTCTATTATCAGTAAAATTTAGTTTATGCTGTAATTGAGGATTCAACCTGAGTATTAGATCAATGTTGATTTTTTTTTACATATAATCCATCATCCATTGCTTTGAATAAGTCTATTCAATCTTCTTCAAACCTTGAACCATAGGTTTCATGTGGAGTCACATGCTTACTGTTTCAAAGAACAAAAAGATGGAGATGCTCTCATTATTGTTAAAATCGTGCTTATATATGTCAAATATTTATATTGGCTGTGGTGGTATATAATGCTCAGAGTTTTAACAATTTGACTTGCTCCATAAGAATAATTCCTTCATGAATAGTGCTACATTAGTATCAAATTCAATTCCCATGTGCTTCTCCTTGCTCTGATGGTATTTCCCATAACTGAAGGGAACATGTAGGGGGGGCTTGGTGGAAACCGTTGGATTTGGGGGAATAATGTGGCACAAGCACGTCACAATGTTGAGTAGAATTTTCTTCCTCTATTGAATGCATTAAAGATATGATTTTCTTAATTAATGCTAACCATAATAATTTTAAGCAGCTGGTGCATAAGATCTCTAATTTGATCATTGAAATGCTAGACTCAACAGGTAGGTGATCAAAGATGATCATTGGCACATCATGCTAACAAAAAAGCCAGAAGGAAACAAAAGAAAAAGAAGAGAAAGACAGAAAGATTCCCACATGATATCTTTGAGTCCCTTGACATTTGACATTTCATCAGGGTTTTCTAGGGTTTGTGGTTAATTGTGTACATCCGGGGTTTTCCCAACTAATGTTGGGATTCCTCTCACCAAAAAAAGAGAAAAATTGATACAACTCCTTGAAAAGTTAGCTAAATCGGTTTTACACCCTGTAAAATTTGAAAATCACCACAAGTCTCAGAAAGTATGTATAGTTAATGGATTTAATCTCTGAGTTAAATTGCTCCAATAAATACATTCAAATTAGTCCCCTACAAAATATAAAAAATCGTGCTTTTGATGACAAAAATGCGCTCGCCTTTTCCTGAAAATTCTCATGCTATCTATACTTTCCAACAGTAAAAAAAAAAAAAAAAGAGATATAACTCCCTCGTAAACTTCTGAAAATCGGAAAAGTTTCCGTAAAATCAATAAATCCTCTTCAAGTCAACCACAAATCTGGTTAGTATATCACATAATTTATTTGGTAAATTTTAAAAGGGTATTACAGTAATTTATCATGTATTGTTAGAGTTAAACCATATATTGGTTAGTTTCGGTTATTGTATGAACTAAAATAAATAATATTGTACAATAAGATAGGGTCCTGAGAGAATTTACCGATTTTAGAGGGACCTTTTCTGATTTTCATAAGTTTCTAGGGAGCTATATTGATTTTTCAAAAATATAGGGTTAATCATGTACCTGGTTAGTTGGGGGTGAATGGAGGGTTTGAAACGATATTTTTCTAATAACATAGGGAACTGTGGTGATTTCTCAATTTTACCGGGGCTAAAACTGATTTAGCTAACTTTCCAAGGAGTTATATCGATTTTTCCTAAAAAAAAAAGCCGTTCTGCCATCAAATGGAGAAAATTTATTGATTTTGGAGCCTAGAACTGCATTTTTCATGATATAGTATGAACAGTCCTATGCGAGACTTGTTGACAAACATTTCTTCATTCGTGTCCTATGTAAAAAAAAGAAGAAGAAAGATGCACCAAACAAAGTTTAATCAATATGTGTTCTTCCTTATAATCAATTACATACATTTGCAAACTTACATGCCACTCTAATAATCATTAATTTGAAAGGGAACTGGTCCAACTTTCCATCGGGCACTACACCTCAGCAGTTCTCAACAATTCATACCTAAAGATCTCTCTTCTCGCCTACCAATAATTTTTCTTAAACTAATCAACACTATGATTAAATAAAAAAGGCAGATTCTTATTTACCATGAAAAAGCAGATTCTTATATAACCACATAGGACAAATTATAAAACTTCTCAAAACATATCACATTATCAAAATACAACAAAGGCTGTAGATCAGATCAGTTATACATTTTCATCATAAGCAAAAACTAGAATGTTCATGCACTAAAAACACTAATAATGTTTGCAGAACATTGATAGAGGTAGCAACAGCATACCAAGCATTTGCTAACGCTGTTGACAGACCAACAAAGCGCACAGCACGATCTGTTTGTGATGATATATATCTCATCCTTGACACAATAACCTGGAAAAAAAAAAGATTTATGGGAATTGATTCAAAGATGTGTTCTTGACTGGTGTTCCAAAAAATCAAGTAAACATGTATGTATGGATTAAGTGGTCACATAATATCCCAAAGGCTGTCATTTAATAAGCAGATTTGGGAGAAGGTAGGGAAAGCTTTAGGTTCTAATAGCTCTTTTAGAGATCTTGATGGCATGTGGAGATGGTTCCGCGAGACGCAAAAGGAGCTATCCAAGTAATCTCGTGCAATTGATTCAAAGATGTGTTCTTGACTGGTGTTCTAAAAATCAAGTAAACATGTATGTATGGATTAAGTGGTCACATAATATCCCAAAGGTTGTCATTTAATAAGTGGATTTGGGAGAAGGTAGGGAAAGCTTTAGGTTCCAATAGCTCTTTTAGAGATCTCGAAAAGGAGCTATCCAAGTAATCTCGTGCAATTTCAATGGCTTGTTCCTCATGCGATATGTTAGTGTATTTGGAGAACCAATAATGAATGCCTTTTCCAACACAAGAATTTATTAAGAGAATACGTGGATGACGATTGCATCTCTTCTCAAAGCATGGGTAATTTGGAGCCTTGGTGTGAGATTCCTTCTATAATCATAGGAAGTTATTGGTTCAGATAGCAAGAGGATTAATTTTCTTCATTTGTTTTCATTTGAATAATCTCTTTCGTTTATTTTCTTTGGTTAACTTTGTAGCCTTTTACTCAGAGATCACCCATCTCCTTTGTTCGGGAGGTATCTATTAATAAATTGCACCTACATTTATTTTTTTTTTTAAAGAGTATCCAAAAGCTGCTCTCCACAATAACACCCATTCAGATTCTATTTGTTATGCTTTCATACGTCTCTGCATCCTATAGAATAGCCAACATATGTCTAGTCCATCAGATCCTCAATCCAGTAGAACAAATTTCAAACAAAACATGAAATTAAAAAAAATTAATATGTTTTTTGTGAGAAAAAAGACGGCAAAATCAACTCGCATTTAACGTGTGATGAGGAATAGAAGGAAGACCCAAAAACATGTTATAGGTGCTTCCTGATAAAACTTTCCAACCTTTTAATATATGTCAGGTACATTGATATTACAGTAGCAGTTGCCTTCAAAGTTATATAGAGCTCCTCCAGGATAAAGAATAGAGAGCTTAAATGAGCTCTGCACATATGAGTAAGTTCGGGCCATGTCAGATCCACCTGCACACTACTCAACAGGCCTAAAATTGATGCCAGGACATTCATAAGGTTTGCCTGATATTCTAAAGTTTCAAAATCCTTATCATTGAACTTGAATCTGCAGTCTCCAGATACACCAGCCCACTGACTCATGTTAAAGATAACAAAACCATATTATGCCCACTTGTACTATAAATTTCTAAATAACAATAGGTAAACAATCAAGAAGGGATGTGTGCAGTGATTCTTTTCATTGACGACCAGCCTCAGGTCCAATCCTAAGCCCACTGTCCATATGAGAGCTGGATATGGCCCAAAATAAGACTTTTTTTCTTTTTGGGTCGAAGATAGGACCATGTTAAAGCTCAAACTTAAAGAACATTCAGAAGCACAAGCCAAGGCTGGGACTTGAAAGACAAACTAACAACATCATTCTACAAAGCAAGCTTGGGAAGGTACCTCGAGAATAGGTCCACGATCAGCTCCAAGTAAGTGAATCTCATCCAATATCATGAGCCCTACCTAAAAATTGATTCGACATGTTATTAGACAACCAAACTATATCCACATAATGACCATAAGATGTAATTAGTAAGAGAAACATCAAGAACATTGAGTGAACCTTCATTACGTAACTTCGACTCTGCCAGTTACGACTTATTCCATCCCACTTTTCAGGAGTAGATATTATAATATCAGCTGACAAAAGTGCCATTAAATCAGGAGTGTAATCCCCAGTCATCTCAACCTGATAACAACAATTTTACTATAAATACTTAAATGTAAGACATTTTTAACATATAAAGGTAGAACATATTAAAAACAACAAGCAAATGGCTTTAAATGAATTACACGACAAGGAAGTTTAAAATGATCCACACAATAAATTGATATTGAAGAAGAATAAATAAAAATCAAGAAATTGAGAAACATTGTGCAAAACATTGGAATAGACAGAACCATATTACATATTACAAGCATTAAAAGTAACAATGATAATGTACTGGGAGAGAAGGATGAAGAATATGAAATACAACAGGACTACATCTTTTATGATTGAGAACTCTGCAAGGGTAATTGAGCTAGATGGAAATTTTACCCTCTTAACAGCACAATATCCAGCAAGAGTACCTTTTCTCAAAAAAAAAAAAACAGCACAATATCCAGCATTGATCAAGATAGCTTCTGGAAGGAAAGAGACATAACACATGATAAAAGTGTGTAAAATCATAGAAGCAGAAATGTCAATGTAGTTAATTTAAATGTTACAAGGATGTTGAATTATGTTTATGTTAGGATGTGTGTAAGATTAAAAAAGTGAATAAGATTTAGACATAAGAACAAGAATGACAAAAGGCTGAATTTCCCCCTGCCGTGAAAAACAATCACAGAAGTCAATATCGTAATTTCATGGTTGACGGAGACGGGGGAATAATGTCCATAGAAGTTTGACATCAATAGGAGAAACTCTATAAAAATGAGAATCATCCAAGTACATGAGAAGATCTCTTAATAAGATCATATTTGATTAACAAAAATGGATGAGTGGCTCTGGTATTTGGTGATCATCAAGCACTAGCTAAACTGCAAAAAACCTGAGAGATTATTGCTTGACCTAAATCATCATATAAAATCAAAGCCCAGGGAATTAAAGAAGCAACATGTAAAGAAATAGATATGGCTGAAACAAGGATGTCAAACAGACTTGCAGCAGAGCTAGAAGGATAAATTTACAAAACATATTTGAAAAAGTTTACTAGTAGTTGTCCAATCATACGCAAAAAAGTCAAGGGCTGCACTAATAAGGGACAGGTTAGCAAGTGATGACAAATGGTAGAAGGAAACACATTTCGATAAAACATAAAAGCCAGAACTGAAATTTTAGAGCAAAACAAGAATCAAAACTACAGAATGAATTAGATGGAAATGCTGGTGGAATTTACAAAGTAAAAACCAAGCCATATTGTGAGAAATGAATATGCTGATGTTGAAATTAAAAACACCTATTTCTGAATTGAGCATGCAAATCAAATAAGCATACCAGTTTCTTCCCGAGCAAAGAAACAAGCCCCTTTCTCCAGTCATTCACTCTTTCTCGAACGATGGCCTTCAAAGGAGCAATGTAAATAACCTGCATAGATATTATATTCTACCAAAACTTAATGTCTGACCAATACTGGCAAAGTTAGGGGTGAAGGGGAAACAATTGTACCTTCATATCAGGCTGAGTGTTGAACAGACGAAACATTGCAAGCTCAGCTGATATGGTCTTCCCACTTCCAGTAGGAGCTCCAAGAAGGACATTGCTATCCGTATGATATAATATATGGAATGCCTGCAGTCAGTTTCAGAAATTATCAGGATAACCAAAAACAATGTTAACAGATCAAGCAATCTTTTAAATGAAGCAGGTAAAATATTTAGAATATATGAACCTGTGTCTGAATTGGATTGAAGTGTGAAAATCTGTACAGGCTTTCATAGTTCTCATTACCAAGAGAAGTCACAGGAAGAGGTTTCAAATCAAGAAGTTCCGTGTGTGACATTTGCATCTGGAGAACCAAAAATTACGAGTAACACAGCTTGAGAAATGGTTCTTTATCCAACATTCCTTGGTTCCATGGAATATTAAATTAATTCTTACCGTTGGCAGGGTAAGGTTCTGAAAAGAAATGGTGTAGATGGCCTCCGCATGCAACCAAGAATCCGAAATAGCCCGAATGAAATATTGCGGTGGATGTGGTTCAAAAATTGGTACAGTAAATGATATCTTTTGAGATTCACCCCTTGCCATCCTCTTGCTCAAAGTAAAGAGCTCATTGTGGTATATATGATCATTTTCAGAATCCTGCTCCAAAATTGTAACAGAAAAAGAAAGCATTCCAAATTGTAAAGGATTCTGAGAAGTTTTATATGCTAACTAAGCATCTGTTTGGCAGTCTCCAAGTTTCAAAAATGATGACGATAACCATTACCAAAAAAAAACAGAGAGAGGGAGACTCCCTACAATAAAATACACCTAAAACTTCGTTGATTGAAGCCCCCCCCCCCCAGTAGTTACAGACTGTATGTAAAAAAAACTCTCTACGGTAAAATAAACCTTCAATTAGTAGACTTGAATCCCCCTGTACTTAAGAACTCTTTTTTCCCCTGAAAGATGGGATCTCACTTCCAGTAATTTTATTGAAAAGAAAAAAGAGGAAAGGTCATTCACAAAAGAAAGAAGCAAGTGATTGTTGTGGACTAAATTGACGGCGATTGAAGGGAGGGCGTTATTACATACCAATCCAATACACCAAAAGCACCTAGGTAATGACAGTGTGAAAAAACCAAGTATTTAACTACTTGGATCACATAACCCAAATCGAGTGGTCCAATTGACACATAACATACCACCACTCTTATATAGCCAAAGTCCTTGGCGGCCCACTCTACATGGCTCTCTTTCAAAAATCTTTCACTACTCTTCTTCTTTGAGGCAACTCTCATCTAGGCACGTTTCACTCTGGCTTCTACTTGGTGGCCCCTTCCTATGCCAACATTCCCAGGATTCTAAATCAAGAAGTGGGGCTGGCAATGATACCAATTATTGAACACCAAGGTAATACTTCAAAAACGCCCAAGTATTAGTGGTGCAGCAAGCTAGGCATTTGACTACTTGGGACCCATGTCCCAAGTCAAGTCCACCTATTTCCTACTGTAAGGAGATCCCTCGTCTCCTTCCATCCAGGGGTTTCTTTAAATAAGATTCTCCTATCTCTCTTCAAAAAAAAAAAAAAAAGTTCGAGTCCACCAACATCATTGTACAATAAAGGAGCCCAATTATTAACACACAACATCCCACATAGTGGAATGTAGCCTACAAGGTCTGCATGTCTCTGTGTCTCTGACATGAGTAAACAATGTAATAGAAACACCTTACCACCATCTATAAGAGAAAGAGGGCGAAATAACAAATGCCCCATTTAGATAATACGCGAAGGTTGGTGAAAGAATGAGAGTTTTATTGGAGTTATTATAGTGGAATAGGCTTGTTCCAGAAGGCCTGGGGGTTTGGGGGCAACACCCCCAAAAGGCAGCAGGTCATGGGTTTTTTAGTCTTTTTCTATTTCTAGGGTTTTGTACATCTTATATCTATTATAAGATACATTTTGGCCTCCGTTATTGAAATATAACATTATTCTATTAGTTTCTTCTAGTTTAAGATCTTATTCTAACACAACAAGAAATATTTCTCTGAGAACTTAAAATTTTCATCACTAGAAATCAAGACGAAGCAACACAAAAGTAAATCTATAATTAATTTGAATTGTTGACTAAATGGCAACCAACAAACTTAGAACCAACTTCATAAACATACTTAGCAAAGAAAGCCAAGTAAAGGTGCATTTTTTATTGCTGAATAAACCCCAAAATCATCCATGGCTCCACCAAAATCTATAATTAATTTGAATTGTTGACTAAATGGCAACCAACAAACTTAGAACCAACTTCATAAACATACTTAGCAAAGAAAACCATGTAAAGGTGCATTTTTTATTGCTAAATAAACCCCAAAATCATCCATGGCTCCACCAAAAAAGTTTTCAAACTATGTAATGTGATCTTGATCTATGGGGTAGTATCCATCAAAAGTTGTATCAGATCCCACAAAAAAGAAAAAAAAAAAAAAACAATGAACATGGACTTGAAAACATATATATAATGAGATAAATAAATTTGGATCCATCGCATAATACAGAATTTGATTGTACCATTTCTTTCATTTTTCCATTTTTTGATGGGTAAGCAAGAAATAAATCCCAAACCATTGATGTACACTGGAGATCTATTCTAATATAAAAATTCCAACATTGGAATATATCTTGCCTGTTTGGCTGGTGAATAGCCCCAAAGATCAATGCATATCCTATATCAACTCTAAGCTTTCCAAGTCTATGGGAGTGAAGAGATTCCCTTTTTGGTTGTATGAGCTTAAATCCGTAAGGCCATCTCCAGCCCTCACTCAAACCTATAAGCTTTCATTTAGTATAGTAAATCTCCAACCATTTACTCAATCTTTTCAAAAAATTCCTATCCTCTCCCTATTATTCACTCATTTGGCCTAAAAATGAGCCATTGGAAAATTTAAGGTAAAGTTTGGGGCCTTGATTTGGGTAAATTTTTTAGTCTCCCTTCATTTGATATGGGTTTGAGTCAAGGGTTGGAGAGGATTTTATGAGATTTTTACTCAAATTTAAATTTGATATGGGTATGGGTCTTAGGATTGGAGATGCTCGCCTAGTTCATAGAAGGCTGAAGTCAAGTGGACAGACAGACCCTGTCAGTTTATAGAAGGTTAGTGATTTCTACTTCCTTTTCTATTTTTAAATGTGAAATTTTGCCTCAAAACATATTTTGGCAACTAACTACCTAAAAAAGTGATTACTTCAAATAGCATTTGAGGATAAAATATTTGCATGATAGGTGTTCTCCAAACAGACAGCTTTATTGATCGCTAATATACAGTTACCACCAAATGCAGTTCAAGCATTAGTCCAACATAAAAATCAATACAATGTCATCAAGTGAAACAGCACTGATAACCTTTGAGATAACAGGAGATATCAGGCAATGAGACATAATATAAAAGTACATTAAGAGACATGGAGAGGGAAAAAAAAACAGAAGAAAACATCTTGCTTGTTTCTCATACATGAGAATATATAAAAGATAAAAGATGCAAAGAATATATCTATGACAGAGACAGGATATCAGAACCTCGACAAGAATCCACCAACGTTCAGAAGCACCATGAAAACGATCTTTCCAGACAAAATCAGGAGTGATAAGCAAATCCACCTGGAAAATGAACTGTCAATACAGAAATTCAACAATTCCCAACCTCCTGCTTCTAATCCATGCATGGAATAATATTTCACTTACTAACGGGTTTTCTTTAACAATTTGTATTCACTAGTTGTTAATTAGTTTCACATTGCTAGCTGGCATCATTCCTTAACAAAGTAGAACCCCTTTATGAACCAGTTCAGACCAGAGTTCTTGGCATGAAAATAAGTAAAGAATTCACTTCACTTTGACAAAGGACTATAAAAGATAGCTCAATCCAAGAGCAGGTTTATTCCCAAATGCTTTGGGAGTAGCTACATAGACCAAACCAATTCATTTGGTATTTGGGCAATGCTTCATGTTTATGTTTAATGCAATACTTCTGTTTATCGGGCTGCAAAAGCATTTCACAGCTTTGGTAATTTTATGGTTGTCAATATTTAAATTATCTACATCTAGAGTCCATGAATACAACACCCCTACCCATTTTGGTCCCACCAGCCTCCACATCAGAGCTACTGAGTTGATTACTTTTTGGGGATTTTTTTCCTTTCACAGGGCAGGGTGACCATTTGTGTATTCAATAAAACTTTGCAAAAGTGATCAAGCATGGCAACTTCAAGATACTTGAGAAGCACATACAAAAGAATCTGCCTACCTTGAGAACTGTCCTGGTAATTGGGCTCACAGTAGCAGACAAGTGAATAAATGGAAAATACCCCAGAAATTGCTTGATCAACTACAAACAGATAAATGGAGTTGATTGGTGAATTTAATACCAAGGAAACTACAAAACACAGGAAACCTTAGTAACAGTAACACCCAGGAATCCAAAATGCAATGCTACCTTCCCTCCAGGAGAATAGCGAATCAAAGCACCAATGTCTTTCTCTTCCATCTCAGCAAGACGATCTAAATCAACTCCTCTTTCTTCAAGTTTCCTCAGTATCTAGAACATCCACATGCTTATTAAATGACAAAACTATACACACTTGTCAAATTATGAAATTACAGAATCAGGACAAACTTCTGCTGATATATCCTTGTCAAATTGTCTCAGGGGATGCTGATGAGGCCAAATTCGGCGATCTACTGCCTTGCAATATTCCAACATGAAAAATGTCATTTCACTCCATCCTCTTCTCAGGCAGATTTCAAACAAGGCACGCATGATACGGCCCAAGTTTGCACTAATGTAAGATGCGTCAGAGATCAAAGAAAAACTCTCAATTGATCCACGCGATATAAACAACTGCAGAGCACAATACAAGGCATAGTAAATAAAAATAAAAACAGCTTACAGATATAGTGGTTATTGTCATATCCAACAAGGAAACCAAATAAATTACTGATAATTAACCTGAATCAGGATTGAAATTTTCCCATATTTATTAGCAGGGCCACCCTTAACTTCCAATGGACATGAAGTGGAAGCCAAGGCTTCAAGCTCGCTCTGCTCCTCTTCTCGAACAGCAATATTTTCGAATTCCGAAGAATGGGCAACCATATTAATTAACTGAAAGAGATATAATTCAGGTAGAAACATATTAATAAACAAAAACAGCTGATACAAAACCAAGATACATAGAGAAAGTTGCAACTCCTTACCTCGCTATCATTCATGTGGCGCCTGAGCATTTCATTGTAAGTTTCAACACTTGAATACTGAATATAATAATGGCTAGCTATACGACCAAGCTCTGTACAATAAAAATTGCCGCTTTTCTCATCAAACCGCATCATTTTTGCTTTATCAAGTGCACGTGCAGCATCTGTTATAAGAGATCTCTGCTTGGAAGTCAATGTGGGATCTGCTATGACCTGCAAATATAAATACTACTTCTGAAACAGGAATCTCTAGCAAAAGTAAAGGTCCTGGTTAGGTAAAGCAATAAGATACTAGCGAAAGATAAAAATTCTGATTTAAGGAATAGGATACCCCACACATGAAACCTACTTGCTTAAATACGGTTTTCTTAAGAAAGCAAATTTTTTTGACAGACATGGAAAATATCTTGTAGGGCCGGGCGCAGGTCGGGTTAAAAAGGTGAGGGTCAATCTGGACTCAACCCACTGGTTCAAACCTAGGCCCGAACATGCTGGGCATGTCATGCATTGAGCCCGAGCCCAAGCTTGAGCCCGAACTATTTGCACTCCTAATAACTTGATAAAAAAAAGAAGGTATAGAACGTAAACTTCAGTCTAATTTTAGAACATTAGTTGCTCTCATTTTCTGATCCTTGTTAGAAAATAATATATATTCCCTTCACCCACATGATTAAAAAAAAAAAAACAGAGAGAACTCTGAAACTAATAAGGTATAATGGTGCTTCTCAATTCAAGGGGTCACCATGACAACCCAGTATTAGCATTGTTGCAGCAGAAAGGTATTTGATTCCACAATTTTATTATTATTATTATTTAAGGGGAAAAAACCTTTGCATTTTTTGGAGGGGGTATGTTGGAGGGGGGGGGGGGGGGGGTTGAAGGGTAAAAAGGTTGTTTTTAATTTCACAGTGTTGAAGTTTGTTAGGAACTGCCGAACTGGTGACACTGAATCAGGTGAACTACAGTCATCTAAAAAGAATCATGTTAAGGTCCTCTTAAGTTTTCGGATACTTATTAACAATGATGCAGTCATCATATTATGTCTTGATCCTTCAGTTCCAGGCATAATGATGTGTCGATTAACCAAGAATATCTATACCATTACATGTTCCAAAACACATTTTCCTTCTTTAGAGAATGATTGTAGCTCCTTGATTGACACAGCCAGACATTCCAAAAGTTATACCTATGTTTCATGACACCATCAACTAAGATTTCTAGAAGTTTAAATGACTAATAAAATGCATTTCAAATCCAATGAGTTTCAATCATAGTTGTCTCTAGGCGTCGCCTAGGCGGTCCAGATGGACCTAGGCGCCGCCCGCCTAACAGCAGGTTCATTAAGCGGGCGCCTAGGCCCGCCTAAATCACGCCTGACCTGCCCAATCCCTCGCCTAACCTCAAAAATAAAAGAACAAAAAACATGATCAAAAGATTGAAACATAACCTACCCTACCAGCCCACGATGCAACAAATTCTCCCAGTCCCAAATGAGTACTGATTTTCTGTCTCTCCCTCCTCTCTCTCCTCTAGATTTCTGAACTCCTATCTCATTCCCCCATTCCCCTTCAATCTCCCCCCCCCCCTTTCTCCTTCTCCAACTCCAGTCATAGCCCCTCCCGATCCCACCATCTCGTGTCGAGATATACTTATAAAAACATGATACTTGTCATCACTTAGAGATATTACAATGCCATTGGGGTTAGATTATATTGATTTTACGAAAAGCACGTGCACCAATAAATTTCATTCATGTGTTATTTAATTATAAATATCATTCTTCATTTTAAGTAGCATTCTTGCAAAAATTAGAGAATGAATAAGTAGAAAAATAATTTCAAATAATTATCAATTTAAATAATACAATCATAATTAAGCACCGCCTAGGCACGCCTAGGCGGCTAGGCGCCGCCCAGACAACTATGGTTTCGATCGAAGTGAGAAAACCTTTTTTATCTGCTTACTAGAATTCTCTTTTTCTACAATGAAAAACTTCCTCACAGATTAAATCTAGCATCATATCAATAGAAGATAATACAATTTGTAAGATTATTGACAGCACCAATCAAGGCAGCACTAAATAAAGCATGCACAATCACAGTTAAGTATCTGAGGCAACTGTCATGACTTCCAAGCAAACATGCTGCGTGTAGTCTCATTTACACTGATCTCATTCATCTACTAAACAAGCTGCCAAAAAGGGAATAAGTCATCAAGAAAATGAATAATAGAGTACCTCATTCCAACTTATACCATAAGCCAAAGGATTTGACTTCATCCTTATAAAAAGATATGTATATCCAAGCCATGCACAAGCTTCCTTAACATTTGTAACAGTGCCTAAAGCAACCTCCGCATTTAGGTTATCTCTCATGGAGCTAATGAACTGCACAAGCAATTATGAAGAACAAAATTTGAAAAAGTTATTCACAAAAGACCAAGATAAAATGCAGTACCCAGTTGTAATTTAGAAAAACAGAACATATATTGATGCAAGCATCAAAAGATATTTTAATTATCTCTGACTGATTTGCAAGAGATATAAGGGCTATAACTCAATTCATGCAATCCAAAAAAATTGCTACTGGCAAAGGACCGCGCAGAAGATTCTCAATATATGCAAATATATGCAATAAAGAGTGTGTTGCTGCCAGAAAAGGACATGCAGTGTCAAACAGAGCAATCAAAAGAATTCAGATCGTGATGTAATAGGAAAAAGACCTGGGCCTGCTGTCAAACATAAAAATGCAGTGTCTGACACATCTCTAAATTCCATAAATGAAGTGTTTCTGTTACATAGGTCATTTTTTTAACCCATACAAGACAAGCAATTTGTTTCCCAAATACAAAAAGAGGAGAAAAATCATACGCTATCAACAAATTCAGATAAATACTCACTTCTGAATTCTGAATATAACCATGAAAATGGTAGTATATGCTGAGCAGAACCAAAAATGTTAGAGATGAGCTACCTTAAACCTAGCAGTGTCCTTAATCTCCAAACCATATTGTAAATCAAGAGGGGTAACAATTCAGATGGGATGGCAAATCAGATCTTCGATCATAGGATTTCTCTGATCACTAAATATGGAAATGAAAAGTAATGATTTTAAAAAAATGCTAATGTGTTTTCGCTCAATTTTACTCAAAACATACAATCACATACCATAAATGAGGATCATAATACATGTTTGAATGAATGTTAGAAATTTATATTTATAATCTGATGGACATTTCGTTGATTTCATAGATGTAGTGGGAACTTTCATAGTTTGTGAAATTTTGGGTTGTCATATTTTTTGACAATCTTTTAATGCCCAAGCCCAATACAATTGTGGGATTGGGACCATTGGCCGCCCTAAAAATGTAGTGAATCATACATCATAAAAAGCCAAGTTGAGCTGAGTTGGCAATAGGCATGAAATGTGTGATCCTCCATGCACCCACTTAGAGCCTGTTTGGTGTTCATTCTCATTCTCATTCTGTTGGTACAGCCAGGAAAATTGTGCTCTTTCATTCTTGTGTCATTCTTGGACATTCCAAGTTAATTTCTCCTTCCATGGAATTTACTAGAACTAGATTCCTGTGAAAAATTCTCCTTTTGGGCCAGAGTTACCAAACCGGTCATTAATGTTAAATTACTGATAATATCAAAACTCCCTCCTAAATAAGGTGGTACCATTTTACTAAAGTGAAATTGACCAATACATGTTATTGGGAATCGTTGATCTCTTAAGCAGATGAAATAAAATTATGACCCAAACGAAAGATAGAACATTATGTATCCAATGTTTATTTATTATTAGAGTGTTCTTACAAATATGTATTGATAGAAAATCACCCGAACATATACTCACATTAATGATGTATACGCTTCGATAGAAATTTTTCACATTTTTTATAAATGCACACATATAATTCGTTGGAGTATATGCTTCATTTTTTATAAAAGCATGTGAGGTATACTATTTTTAAAATTCAAAACATGTGTAGACTGGAATTGAGGCTAAAAAAAGAGTTGTACGTAACATTATCCTATTAGTTATTATAACTAAAAGAAAAACAATTTACCAAAAAAAGAGAAAGAAAGAAAGAACAGTTTCACCCATTCATCTCAATTAACTCAAGTGTTAACGAGGATAAGAAAAGGAAAGTCATAATGGGCCATCAATACCCACAGAGACATTTGAAAGATTAGTAGGAAGTTAGGAACATTACTAATATATACCATACTACACATGATTCACTTAAGTAGTTAAATCGAACTTATTTCGTACAAGATTGTATCTATAAAGAAACTACCCATTAGAAGTAATTAGTTTTACTTAACTGGTTTACATCATATTGTCATATAGAAGAGGGAGAAAAATAATTGAAGTCGAGTCAAACATCAAGGTTTAGAAAATTGCTAAAATTTAAGAATCTGTAAATTATGTGTGTTTTTGTCAACTTCTGCCAAGTTAAACAAAACCATAATATAGTCCTGGAAAAAGCCAGATCTCCCACCCATGAATATAATAATAATTATAACAGCTTGAGAACAAAGACAAATAAAAAGTGCTCCTGTGCTAAATTGAATACATCATAACAGATGGACATAATTCCATGGTACCTGACTTTCTATTGGGAGCTGACTTGTCAGCAGTCTTAAATAATGAGCTAGCTTATCATGAGTTGTGATGATAATGCCTTCACCACTTTTGTCAAACTGAGGCCTTCCAGCACGTCCAAAGATCTAAAACAAGACAGCGTGGGAAGCTCTAACAAAGTGGGCAACTGATGGTGAAATTTATTCATAATAACTTCAGTGGTTATTCATGACATCAATTATTCAATTACCTGCATGACATCGAGCATGCCCAAGTCTCTCCATCCACCAGCTTTTGGGTCATATAGTTGGGTTCCCTGTAGTGAATACATGAAACATGCAACACTTTTGATAAACATCCATGAAGTTAAGTATCATGGAACAGACTCACATAACATCAGTATTGCCTGATATATGGATCACTGAACCAATTTAAAAGTGCTTTACAACTTGTATATCATTTTTTTCATGCAGTCATACATATTCTTTCAGAATAATCCAAGTATCCATGCCTCTACCCCAACTAACCTTTATGACAACTGTGTGAGCAGGCAGATTAACTCCCCAGGCCAGAGTTGCAGTGCATACAAGGACCTGAAACCGCAAAGTAAAATCAACCTCATAACAAAACAAGTCCATGGAGTTCTATGCCATTAGCAGCAAAAAAAAAAAAAAAAAGGAGAAACAGGCATACTTTCAGGAGGCCATCAGAGAAAAGGCGTTCAGTCAAACCTCTATCTGCACGTAACATCCCAGCATGATGAATACCAATTCCATTTTCAAATAATTCAGCAACCTCACGGTTTCTCGATTTTTGAACATCCTTCTGCATTTAATATAACCATCCTCATCAAGGTATTGATGCACAGCACAACATACAAATAAATATGTGACCCCACACGTACCTTGATCAGAGAAAATTGTGGGTGGGTATCATTGCGCAAAAGTTCCAGATCACCTGACTTTTGGGCCATTTCAATCTGTGACAACATATTATTTATAAATGTGAAAACACAAGACGTTATATGTATCAATGAACTTCGTCTTTTACTCATAAAGTGCAATATACACTGTACAACAATAGCTTTCGTAATTCAGAGAATAGCGAGTGCTGTATATGGGATTTCAACTTTTAAAATGGAATGTAATTTCTTAATAACATAGGCATACGAGTACATCCATGAAATCTAGGATGGTATTAATCATGATCCAACCAATTCACCCGATCAGTAGTGAGATTGACCAACCTACAGACAATCAAGTGTGATGGAGCAGATAGAAATCAAAATTATAGTCACACCAACACAAACAAACTGAAGCTAATGAGGTGCCTGAACAGTTAAGACACCAAAATCTTTATAAAAAAGTGCTTCACATAAGCAGCCAGCATAAGTCAATGGGCAGCCACAATATGCCGCCACACCTCTTTCACACCCCCTAAAATGCACCTCCTTTGCCAGTGTCACCATTGGAATGCCTTCACCCTCTCAACATCTTAATTGTCCTCGGCCATTGCTGCTGCCATGAATTCCTCCTCCAGAGTTCCCACCACCCTCTCTCTCTATGGAAATGAAGGTGAGACAACCCTATTTATTTGCCTAGGTTCTATTTTTTTATATAAAAAAATCAGCCTTCTCTCAACCACCCATGTTGATGATAAGTGATAACTCAATCATTGTGTTTCCTGTCACCAAATCTGACGGTGAATAAAAACTAAAAAAGGAGAAGAAAGTTCATTGTCAATTAAGGAGGGAACAATATATCGATGGGAAGGCATTTCAAGGAAAAAAATCACTACATATTGAATGAACATTATTAAAAGGGGTACATTGGGCGGAGGACTTTGACTCACTCCCAACAGTGATAACACCCAATACATAGACACAAAAGAACTTCATCAGGTGAACACAATTTAAGAATCTACTTTGGCAGCAGTTAGCTTTGATATTTATAATACAAAAAAGTCTGGAGAGACTGGACTCCACACTAATTTGCTACTATGGACTCCCCCCCCCCCCCTCTCATTTTCTCTACTATTCTTCTAAGCAAATTATGTGTAAAAACAATACAAGACTAGTATTGTCGTCTGATATTGTAAACACCATTCAGTATTTTAAATATGACAATTAATTATTATTTCAGCTACACTATACAGAGATTGATTAAAGCTTTACTATTGCAAAACCATAATCACTTTATTTATTATTAGAGAGAATAAGATGAACTAGGTTTTCCAAGAAAATTGATCATTTGAAAAGATGAATTACTTGCTCATTGACCATGAATAATCAGTAATCACAAAAAGTCATTGCTATGTTATTGTTCCCACATCACTTTAGAAGAGGAATTTTGATCATTTCCAAATAGGTCCAAGAAGCATGTAAACTTAACCCTGGACCATAATAATATGACATATGGCCAAAGGATCAGGTTCTGTGGCAGTTGTTAAGATTTAACTTGCAGAGAATGATCACATGTCAGTTATAATGATGATTTAGAAAAAGATAAAAGTCTATATTTGTCAACTAAAAATCCAAGGAATCTGGGAATAGCTGTACAAAGATGACCAAATATCAACATCAGTACATTGCAATATAAAACATATGTGAAATATAAGAATCCTGAGAACAATTACCATGGTCCTCGCTGTCTTCCCGGTGTCCTTCCGGGAATGGACAAAAACCATGGCTTGGTATCCTTGTTTCAATGAATCTATAACCTGATGTAAAAAAAATTATCAAATCAAGTGATTATGAAAACCAGTAACTGTAAATGACAACCATGTAGATGAAATTACCTTATCATAGCAAATCGAGTTCAACATCATGTTGCGGTGAACAATATTGTTTTCACTGATTCCAACATATTGTTGTGCAAGGGGCACTGGACGATAGCTAGAATCGAAAAAGAACAACCCTGTCTCAGTATTGACTCTCAAGAATTGAGCAACCTGGCCATTGACAAAGAGATTACAGCGCTGCTGATAAAACATATAAATAAAAGGAATTAGGTATAAGGAAAACCTCTCTATAATTTGGCAAGGTTGCGGAGAGTCCCACAATGCGTATCATTGACTGAGTTGACTCTACCTGTCAGGTAGAGTGGGCAAATGCTTAATAACGGCATAATTTTCCACATTCTTCAATAGGTCTAAGTTCAGAATAAGCACACTCAAACTCTGACGAAACAAAATAAATCAGTGCATTACAGCTCACAAAGGCACAATGACAGTGCATAAAGTATACATGAAAAGAAAAAATAGCATTCCGCTAGAAGCCATTACATATAAAATAGGAAATTTTACAAAAAAGAACTTCCACTCTCTCATGTCCATATTCTTCTATGGACTTTTTTAAAATAAAGGTAGGTGCTATCTTGTTCATAGAAAGCCCCCGAACATTAGGAGTCGAGGGATCTCTGTAATCATTGATTCTTGGCTATCTCACCATTATCACATCAAGGGGCCACAGTAATTAAATAATTAATATCGTTAATGATCTACAGCGGCTTACCTGCCGTAAAGTCCGAGCAACCAATGCTTCTATCACAGGCCCTCTATCATCATTCAGAAGATGCACTTCGTCAATAATTAAAAGCTTCACCAACATCGATAGAGACATGTCACTACTTTTCCGAGTGATGACATCCCATTTCTCTGGTGTGGTAACAATCATCTGCAGGATAGTCGAATTTTGCAGCTATTAACTTGATGAATACCAATGTTTTATGTCAAAGAATTAGTTCCTTGCAACAAGAAATAAGTAGACTGCCTGAGTCTCTTCAAGCTCCTTCTTTGAAAGTTGCATATCTCCTGTAAGTTCTCTAACGGCCAAATTCAAGGGAGCCAAACGATGACTAAATGTTGCGGTCACCTCCGCAGCTAATGCCTGAGTGTTTAACGTAATTTAGTGAAGGGTCATCAAGTGAGATGAGGCAAACTTAAAAATATAGCACAGAACTTTACCTTCATAGGAGCAACATAAACTATTTTAAATTCATTTTTATGCAGAAAACCCCCTTAAAATGCTCCCGGACCTGCGGCATTGTGTTATTACAATACTGAGTTATTTGATAAAAACATGAAAGCACCTCGGTTTTTTGAGATGATGATCAGATAATAAAGCAGAAAATATGGATCTTTAAATGATGAAATAAAATTCCCACAGACGTAATAGAAGTGTAACCATTGCAAACCTCGTGGAGAATAGCAATCATTGCAATATTAGTCTTCCCAGCTCCAGTTGGAGCACAAACCTGAAATTACACTAATGATATTAAATTAAAGCTAATAAAAAAACAATATCCTTCTTGAGAACCACAGAAAACCTGACAGATTGTATCATTAATGTTAATATTTTAACAAAATTCTATAAGAAGGATAATCACCAGTATATTCTCATTTGTGTTATATGTGGCTTGATAGATGCGACTCTGAATGCGGTTCAATGATTTATAGCCATGGAAAGCAGTCTGCGCAAATTCATCTAGTTCTTTTATCTCAATCTGCAACCACAAATTGTTCAACAAAGTAATCAGACAAAAATGAATCCATTTGCAGAAAACAAAAAAAATTAATCAGCTGTGTCCTCCACATGAATAAAGAATGATGATGTCCATGTCTCGGAAGGGAAAATATATGAATAAATAACTGGCTAAAAATATAAAATATTCAAAGGATGCTTGCACATTCTTACAGCCTGACTACCCAAAAAAACACACTTTAGCAACTCTTGAAGAACTAAAGTTTCGGGAGTCTCGTTTTGGTAGAGTATTTCTACAATATGCAATTAGCGAGGCTTAATGGCTGGATGCTATGAGGTCAGGGGCAGAAGTAGCTAAAATGCAATGCCAATGATCAAACTGGAATAGAACAATTATTAGTAGATGACTATAAACTGATAGAATATATTTCTATGGAGATGCAATATTATCAGGAAATAAGCGACCAATGAGTATTTTCACATAAGAAACATAAAAATTGTTCCCCTTGCAATATGATCATAAATGATGGGCAGCATTACGAGTTTTATAAGAGTTCACACCTTACGGAACCACATACAAATTTATTGGTGTTAACAACCATCCAAATTGCACTTTATCGTAGTTAATAGTCGTGCAAAGTAAAAAATCATTTATAACCAGGCACATGTGGCAGTTTACTAGCCTAGGAGTGAAACAATACAAACACCACCGGTCTGCTTTATATATTAATAAATTGCTTCTAATCTGGAGAAAATGTGAGAAAAATGAGTGATCATATAAATGGATTTCTTTTTACCAGCATTATTAATAGGTGAAACATTGATAAACCCCAAGCAATGAATGCTAATTATATCCAGACAAATTAGGTAATTAAGTCTTGTAAAAAAATTAAGAATTTATAAAAATTATTTAATAGCCTGCCAGAAACACAAAATTGCAACATTGGTACACGACTACACATTCTGAATGATTCTTCAGCAAGAGGGACAAAGGAAAATAGAGAGAGAGTTGCATGAATGACGGTCCTAATTATCTCATAGAGTCAGATAACAAATTCCTAGCAAGAGAATGAAAGATAGCTCCACAAATTATTACTAAAATTAAAAGCACCACAAAATTAATCAAACTTAGGGCATGCTCAGAGGAATAACAGTAGATAAATAATTGACAAAATATACATCTCCAGACTGAATTGAATAGCATATCTTTGGTAACTTAAAAGTGGACAAGAAGATTGCAGTACCAGCCTCTCTCCGGGTTTCATTTGTGCTGATGGTATTGGGGGAATTATGACTTCTTCATATCCAGGAAAGTGCTTTCTCACAGTTCCTTGAGGTAGGGCACTAATTGATAGTCCTTGCCCAGTTCCAATCAGATCATCAAGTGGTTGCTTTCTCTCACTTGCCTCAAGTAAAGAAGAAAAATTTCCTGCTGCAAAATCAGGCTCAATCCCATAGTCTGTTGTGCGTTTATGTTTCTTTTCTTCTTTCCGCCGAAGTTTATCAATTTGCTTTTCAGATTCTGTTTGAATAGTGACCTGTATTAAGAAGAACCTCCTTAGCATAATAAATAAGTAACTGGATATCAATAGAAAATTCAAGCCAGTCAACTACATTAAAAAAAAAGAGCACCTGAGTGCCATAACTAGGCATCCGTTGTTGATTGTTTGACCCCATTTTTTCGGATTTTAATACAAGCAACCCACGACGAATAGCATCAACAAGTTCCTTGCGTTGCTGCAAAAGGATGAGATTCCCATTATATTCAGACATATTTGAAGTGAGATCATCCTCATGGATATGCTTCCCAAAAACTGCTTAGCATGACAAATCCAAATAAGAAGTTTCAATTAAGGTTACCAATACTCTTAAAATGGTAGCACATACAAGATGGATAACCTAAGTAACCCCTAATGCTCTACAGAAAGGGCCCAATGTCAAAACATTTTCCACTTTACTTTAACCAAACGTTTTCCACCACTCTTTTAACCTATACAAAGTTATCTATCCAAAAACTAATTCCTCAATCCAAATGGGGGGAAATAGAATCAAAAATAAACCGTGCAATGCAAGAAAAAGTCCAAACCCTAAAAAAATAAATAAAATTAACTTGTTTGGATAGGAAATAGGCCACGGAATAACCTGGAATAAAACAGAATAAGTAATTTTTGGTGTTTGGATGTACTGAATACCCTGGAATAACCTATGCCAAAATAAACTGGTATAAAGTGGTATATAGATTACAACCAACCCTTGGAATTACAGTTATTTATGGTTATTCTACCTAAAGAATATGTAGGCCCACTATCAAATCAACCGTCATCACCTCTTATAAATCACCTGTTAAATCAACTATCATCATTTTTTCACCTTTTATAAATCTTTATCCACACTTTATTCACATTTTATCCAGACAATAAAAATTTATTATTACGTTTCCAAACGAGAAAAATTCAAAACACAACCAAACACAATATCACTTATTCCACTGTTATATCCACTTATGTTGATATAACCGTATACCCCGGAATAAGTCTTATTCTATATCCAAACATGGGATGGGTTTGAATAATTTAGAGAAGGGGAGGGTTCGATCCACCCCCAAAAGATGGAACGCACCCCCACTTTTGACTTTTCTGGGGTGGGTTCCATCCTCAAAAAAAAGAGAGAGGGAGAGAAAGAAAGAGAGGGAAGCTGGGAGGGCGGTGGAGGACAGTGGAGGCGGGCGGATGGTGGCGGAGGAGGTGGCGGCGACAGGGAGGAAATAGCGGAGGGAGAGGGAGAAAGAGAAACAAAGAGGGAGGGGAAGGGTGGTGGTGGCGGGAGGGCGGCAACGGCAACGGCGGAGGGGGCAGGTGGAGGCGGGGGGGGGGAGAGAGAAAGGAGAAAGAGAAAGAGAGAGGTGACCAACCATCCTCCGCCACCTGTTACCATTGATCTCCCAGCCCCTCTCTCTTTCTTCCTCTCCCTCTCTCTCTTCCCCTTTTTCTTGAAGATGAAACCCCACCCCTTTTTTGTCTTTTTCTAGGGTAGGATTTCATCTTTTTGGGGTGGCTTTAGTTACCCCTTTAGAGAAATTGTTGGGGCTATCTTATTATATAAAGGTTTGGCTAATGTTTGTGACATATTAAGGTTTTTATTTTAAGATTTTTCATTTTCTACTAGAAGATCTGAGCCAAATACCAAATACCAGGGGAGGGAGGTTGTGACGAACACAAATTTTTTGTTAGGTATTCACCTTCAATTTTGGTCAATATATACATATTAACTTGTGCCACCAGTCCATACTGATTACCAGCAAAGATAACATAAAATATCATCACTTTGTCCTTGGATGTGTCTCTTCACAATAGGGATACATTAAGAATTTAAGATAACTGCTAAAAATATCTAGTTCAATAGAGGAGGAGAAAAAGAAAATAGAAGAATAACTGATAACCCAACTATGTAAAAGAATCTTCGAGATAAAATTAAAGCATACATGCAATTACAGTATATAAGGCCTAAAACTCTCAGATTTACCGATAACAGGCCCTGCACGATTTCAAAGGAACCATCCCCCACAAGATCCAACAGGTCACCAGCTACCTGAAGAGGAGAAATATTTTCAGGCCATTAGCACTTACAGTCTATACTACATACAAAAGTAGTAAAATACAATTAATTTGGCATTTCTTCTGCAGTACTTGTGCATAATTAATTAAATGAAAAAACCTAGTCCATGGCACCTCATCACCAGTTTTGTTTGACTCAAGAACTTGACAAAGAGCAAGTGCTAGTTCATCTCCAGAAAGTTGTGAACCACCCCTCTTCACTATCATGTCGCATGAATTTTTCAGCCATCTCAAATTTATAAGCTGTTTGTCACGATCCATAGAATCAAAGTGATTGCGATGTTCTTCATATAGGGAGATAGAGGGTGCTGGAGTTTCATCAAGAAAACCGTTTTCCAATGATACGTCCACAAGAAACCGAGCTGGGTCGTGGAAGGGAAGGTCGCTTCCAAATTCACATGCAGTGTCACCCCATCTTTCCACTTGTTCAGACTGGGTAATTGAAGCCTCATGGCTGTTGGACTGCAAGGAAAAGAGCCTCCGTGCTAATGAAGCAGCTTTCTTCAGATTTGAATCTGAAAAAGAGTAGCCTAGAAGCCTTTGCAATTCACATCTGGAAATGCATTTCAAATTTGAGATCATGTCCTTACTAGAATAGCAAAAAGCTTCAAACTCATACTATACGTAACATTTTTGAAACCTTAACTAGAGGTAGGTAGATGAATAGCTCATGTGTGAAATTAAGCGAAAAGAATATTGCACAAGAAAATTCCAAGAAAAGTTATGATTGGTTGACAGCAAACTCTATCAGTATTTTGTTTTGTCCACTCATTTTAAAACCATTTCCACAAATTGATCTAATTCTTAGCTTATTTTAAGAATTTCAAACCTGTTTACCTCATTTATCCGGGATAAGTTGAACGGTTAACTATTTATTGTCATCAGAGGTTCAATGGAAGGACATAAAAGGAAGCAAAAAGGAATGTTCAGCTCGCTTATCGTAGATGTTCTACAGGCCTTGTGAGGAGAGAATCAGTTATATTGTCTTCCATAGTTCCATGTTGTCTTTATTTTTTCTGAAGACGGAAGAACTTTTATGAAAAATGGTTTTTGCATTTTTTGTATAATCAAAAGATGGGAACGGGACTGTAGGCAAAAAACATAAAACTATATTCACTGTGAATATTTAAGATAGACAGGTTATTTGATCAGGTGAATAATCTTGTCAAATAATGCTTTTTCCAAGCTTTGATGCAACATAATTCCTCTCATCTGGATGTGTACTTCTATAAAATACCTATAGTTTTTATAACAATGGCATTAAACAAAATTTGGACGACCTTAAGTAAAATGGCCAATGATTGCAAAAATGGTTATGGTGGCCAAGCTTAATTGATACTTACTTCTTCTCACCATTCATATTTATTCTTGAAATCTTTCTATCATCACTGATGTCCAACTCTGAATCTCCAAAAAGATCATAGATGGTTTTTGCTGTCTCTTGAAACTCCTCTGTAACAATTTCGCCATCCATCAACTCCACTACAGCACTAAGGGTGGAAAGGGAGAGCAAACTGCTTAAAGCCTTCCAATTTATTTTCTCTCTATATTCAAGCTTGGCGCACATCACTTGGGGCTGCATCACAACAAGTACAGATTCATAGATTAAAGAGAAATATTATCAAAGTACCTTGTGAAGAAGGATATTCCTAAAAAGACCTAAATGGAAGATCCTTGGCTCCGTGGCGCGTCGCCGGCTATCACATATCCAATGTGGAAGACAAAACTCAAATGTCATTTCAGATTCCTTATAACTGAAAAAATATAGGATGTGGTAATTTGGAAATTGGCATCTTCTTGGGTTCTTGGTGAATAATTATATCATCTCCAATTCTGAATTACAATGTGGGTCTGTTGATTAATTTCTTTAGTGGTGGTGCCGAGGAGGATAGGGAACCCCTTCTCTTATCTATTTGGTTTCTTTTAATTTCCTTAATATTGATGAGATGTGGAACAAAAAAAGTGAACCAGTTACTCATAAGCATACCAAAGAAAGAGGGTGTATGTGGAAAACAAAAAGGATTGGGTGAAGATGATCACTTATATAAACAATTTAACGCCCCTCGTCTCCTTTTGTTCGGGGGCTTTTATTACACCATATAAACAAAATTTGCCAAAAAAAGTAGTGAAAAGACAAAAATAATAATAATCAAATGAACACACAAGTTTTCATACCTTCATCCCATGAATGAACAATCTTCCTGAAAAAATATACATAATAATTATGCAAGTTCTGAACCCCCTTCTGTTTCTTTTATCATGTACCCAAAACACTTATATAAATAATTTAACGATCTAAAAAAGACAAATAATAATAATCAACATAATTTTTATTAGTTTTTGGACCAATTTTTATTAGTTTTTGGACATTCCCTATTACTAAGCTGGTTAAAAATTCTTTGCAAACCTAATTCCTAACTAAAGATTATTTATGCTATATTAAATGCAATCGATTAAATTATCAAATCCTAATTAAAGATTAAATAATAGACTAACCAAATCAATCACATAAGTAAAGCTACTTTGTCATATTAAATCAGGTCAATCTGAATATCAAATCCTAAGTAAGATTAAATGAAACCTACTCATATAATTGTAGAAGTTTCACTAAACGCAATCCCCATTGGACAGCAATTATGAATAATAATCACATGATTAAAGAAAAAATACCGATCACAAAAAAATTGATCATTTACAAGCTAGAAAGCTAATTTGCAACTGTAGCCATGATTTTCTCTATCAAAGATAACCTTTTCGGTTGGAGACTTTGAAGGACCGATTTGCGCTGCAAATAAGCCTGATCGACGTCGAAGTGATCTCTGAGACAGCTCGTTAGGCGGGGCAACTGAACCAACATGGCTACTTCTGTTCTCTGAATCTTCCAACAACACCAGAGATTGTGAAGGGGATCCGAATTAGGGTTTTGGGATTGAGAGAATTTGGCGACAACGGATGGGAAGAACAGGATCTTCAATGGAGAAAATGCAGGGCACGTTTATTTATTAGTTCCGCCACCATCAATAAGAGGATGGTTCAGCTTCTGGGGTTGTGGCCCACGTTACACAACCCGGCCCATGGTTGGCCCGATTCGGGAATACACGGCCCGGATCATCTACCGTGGTCCGTGGACTGCTACTTTAATATATTTTTGAAAAGTAAAATGTTACACTCATTTTATATTACAGTTCAAAACTCAGACTCGCATTTTTTTTAAAATTATATATCTCATCTAATGAGATATGTGTTTTTATAAAATGTGAAATGTATCTAATCAATTAAATAATATAGTTTATTAAAAATGTAAATAAAAATTAATGAGACATATACCTCGATACAATGAAGTAAAAGGGGCTAACGAGATATATATGACTGTATTTGTTACTGTAAAAAAAAAATTGTGTAAAAGAGCTCTTTCGAAAAGCATGTCATCCTGGTTGGCCTCCTGATAAATTCTATCAATTTTCATCAACCTCTCACATTGTTACATACCATCTTATTTATTTAATATACGAGATTTTGCAAAATTTTGAATTATGAAATTTTTGTTGGGAACACACTGATCTGGATGCAAGAATTTGTCTGGGCTGTATGAAAAAAATTCCAGTTATAATGAAGAGCATTTTTTTGTTATTGTTTAAAAATAGTGTTATGCAAATTTATCTAATT